>CM060961.1:17822685-17932685 GCA_030765045.1 Tenodera sinensis
ATATTATTATTATTATTATTATTATTATTATTATTATTATTATTATTATTATTATTATTATTATTATTATTATTATTATTATTATTATTATTATTATTATTATTATTATTATTATTATTATTATTATTATTATTATTATTATTATTATTATTATTATTATTATTATTATTATTATTATTATTATTATTATTATTATTATTATTATTATTATTATTATTATTATTATTATTATTATTATTATTATTATTATTATTATTATTATTATTATTATTATTATTATTATTATTATTATTATTATTATTATTATTATTATTATTATTATTATTATTATTATTACCCCTATTATTATATTATTATTACCGCTGAACCTCAGTGAAGGGGTGGGATGGCTGGTGGAGTGAGGCTAGAACGCGAGTGGCCTAGCTGAGGCGATTTTGCCCATCCCTGTAGTAGAGAAAGCAAAAACTCTTCATGTTTGAAGGCAAGCTATATTTGATACACTGTTAAAGCTGATCCTCAACCATTGGTAACGGTAATGGAAGTTGAAGTACATGTATTCGAACAGGAATGTTCCCAATCGACCAGAAGCTATCGCGGGCTCCGGGAAAGAGAAGGAAGACTTGGTCAAGCTTTAACATTTTCGTTCTCGTTATCGGACTGTTGAGTGCTGCCTTGCTTCCCGTTCTGGTTGCCGTTACTGGGAGGTTGTGAACCAGCCTTTAACTGGTTACTGGACAAGAAAGAACGGCCGGCCGGCCGGCCGGCAGGCGGGTATGCGTGCGTGGCATGTTTATCCAGTATTGCCCCTTGGTAGCTACTGACCGCCGTACACATTGCTCGCATACATACCCAGGAGACCGTACTTGTTTTACCCGTCGCCAGAGACTGTACCCGCGGGAGTTAACTGACCGGATCGTTATTCCTGCCTCAGCCGTTACCCACGCTGTCTTCACATCATCTCCGCTTTTCCTTCACATTTTTTCAAGAAAATCACTTTCTTTATATTAGCTGTACTGAGCCCCTGAACACATAAAAAAAAAAAGCATTTTATAAAAAGGTCCGTACCGTGTGTGTGCGCATACGTGCGTGCGCCGCGCGCGTGTGTCAAAACACAATGCTCCAGCATGAATAGACTTAAATACGGGCTGTGTGCGCGCGCGTTCGTGTGTGTGTGTGTCTCCCTGTGTACCCCATAACCTAAAATATCTTGTGTGCTGCAATCATATAACTTTCTCTACTCTTGTGCTAAATATTCTTACAAACTCTAATTCCTATATCTTCTTCGTGTTAGTTGAGATAAACAGTTGCAGGAATTAGCTCATTCGTTATTTCCCTGTAAGGTACAAGGGCAATATTAGAATACAGTTGGCTTTGAGTGATAGTCAAATCTTTTAAAGCTTTGAGATTCCGTTCTCTTTGCACGACTAACATATAGAAAAACGAATAACGATCCTCTATTTGATGAAGATCCAAAAGTCACACAAATAACAAGGAATATCTCCGAAATTGTTCATTCTACAAAAAATGTATTTCGACATAAATTGTGTTTCAGCGAGATCTACATTTTTTATATAGTAAGATTTGGTCTTTCTCTTACGATGCAACAGTCATCCTGAGTGAACAGGACTACAGGGGCTATAGCGAGAAAATTCAAAAAATATATATCATTTGTCATACAAATATCTTAAACATATGGCAATTTAATCAAAATTTCAGTCCCTATGTTCCTTAAGATACTTCCAATATAAGCAATAAGAATAAAGTTAGAGTGTTGGTGAGAATCTTAGGCAGTTGTAAGCACCCTGCCTGTAGGTATGTATGTATGTGGGAACCTATACTTAATTAGACCAGGGACTACTGTAGTCCCTAAGCTGAACTGTCATGCTGTCAAGAACATAATTATTCTCCCTCTTTACATCTTTCAAAATGTAACGCCATAACAACACACTAAACTGTTGTTTTACGTGACATATATCATTATATCCAACTATATGAGAAGTTGTATGCTAGAAGTATTTAAAGCTGTTTGAATGACATTATCTGTATAATCCACGATAATACGATAATTCATAAATATGAAAACTTCGAGTGGCATTTGTTTAGAGTATTCCGGGAAATAATTAATAACTCATAATTTAATATTAATAGTGATTTAAAAGTAAATAACATATATGCATTTTATTTAAGATCTATTTCAACAGTTGGCACTACAACTAACCCAGTAGTGTGTGACAACAACAATAATTTTATCATTTAATCTAGGAAAATGAGCAATCATCTAAAACTAATTCCTGCTTTTTTCCATATTTTTGACTTCAACTCTTCTATTAAAATATCAATATCCTTGGTAGAATTTCACCAGATCTTTTATCTGCCATTCTTAACGCTTGTTAATTGTTTTTACTGCACATGGATGCTGGAGATGTTCAGAAAATGTTTAGGTTGGTGGAACCGCAAGGAGGAGGTGACATAACCTAAGCGATAATACCAGTACCGGCATGAGTGGAACAGTCACTTAAAGCACCTACTTTCTCAAACATTCAAATAAACCATGTTGAATAACATAGCTTTAATATTACAGGTTATGATAAAAGTATAAAAACTAACTCATGTACCTATACAAACTTACATGCCAGAAGGAACAAAGAGAGAGAGAGAGAGAGAGAGAGAGAGAGAGAGAGAGAGAGAGAGTATTGCTTGGGTACGAGCGAGTGCGTGGAGACTAAAGGGGATGAGAAAAGGCCTCCAACAGAATCAATGTCCAATATATGGAGGGAAGGAAGATATGGAACATATGTGGCGAGCTTTGCAGGAAACAGTGTATAAATGGGAAATGTTTAAAAACAGACAGAATTAATTAAACTTTAGTAAGGATAGCAAAAATCTAGAGCACTTTTTGGTTAAAGTAAAACAGAAATGGATATGATCAGTAGAAATATAAGTAGATGAAATATAAGTTTAGGGGTTGTTTTATGTATATTATCATCACTATTCTTATTACTATTATAACATTATTATTGCCATTATAATTATAATTAAGATAAATGTTTTAGATATTAAGAAAACTTGGGTGGGAATATTGCAAGAAAAACAGCCTGGGCTAATGTATAGTCACATTCCTTGCATTGATGCTTACAATAAATAAATACAGGCTTACGATATATGATTAAAAATGTAAAACACTGAACCAGTAATGCTAGCTTTTTAAATTTTTTTATGGTTGTAATGTAACACAAATGCTACAATCTATATTTCATCCGTTTTTCTCTGATAGTTTTGACATTATAACATTTCTTTATTTTTTGTTAAGTCACTAAAAAGGCCCTCACGACAAAAAAAAAAAAGTTTAAATTTTAGTCTAATATTTTAACACTATTTTCAAAATATGTCTGGTTTTTTAAAATTTCCATAACTGTTTCTGTCTGTCTTTCAGTTTAGGTTATAAAAATTTTTAAACAAATGGGCTCCTTTTTCGCTCAAAAAGTTGTAATTTTTGTGTTTGAAAATTAAAAATATATGCTCAGATATATGTGAGAATAAAACCTAGAGAAACCTTTATTTGTTATGTGTGCGTGAAGTGCAGTAATGTCATTATTGCAATACAAAGACTGTTCCACAAGGAGAAAAAGTGCTTTAGTATCAATAATGAGAAAACAATGATAATATAATATTTGTATACATAGCTCACGTTAAACCCCACGTGACATTTAAACGTACACTGGGGCCTTTAAAAATGGTGTCTGGAAGCAAAGTATGCAATTGTCGCATTTACAAATGTCTCATATATTTTATAAAATTAGAATCAAACATAACTTTCCTCTCCATTTTCATGAAACCTGAGTCATATAATAACCTTAAGAACAGAACAAAATGTCAACTATTAAACCGTAAGAGATAGACCAAATCTTACTATACAAAAGAAACACATAATTTCTGTCTAATTTATATATATAGTGAAGCACTTGGGAGATATTTCTTATTATTTGTGTGAGTTTCCGAAATCAATGAGAGAGATATAAACGGTCTGGCAAGCTTTTGTAAGCATCACATAAAATTGAATAGTTGATGGTGTGAATTGGGGCTGGTTTTTTGTACGAGGATCACTAGATACGCATTGAGAAACGAAAAATTTAGCACCCCTAGGGAAAGCATTGTTGGTTTATCAGAATAGATGATTCGTTGGTAATGGAATGGTAGCAGGCAGACCATTTTAGGTCATTCATTTTTGTACAGTTTATGTTTTAAATCTGGAAACTATGAACGTTTTAAAAGTGTAACGCAGATTCAAAGAGAGCATTTCCGTGCTCGTGATTTTGTACGACTTCAAATGTAGCTTAAATGAAACGCAGTCACTTGAGCGTTTGAGAGGGTCTTTGGGGGACTATTCTCCATCACGTGCCACTGTGTTCCACTGGGTTACTGAGTTTAAGAGGGGGCGGCAATCTCTTAAAGATGAACAGAAGAGTGGCAGAGCAGCAATAGTAGTGACTGATAAAAGCATCACCGCTCTGGAAACAAAGATCTAATTCGCCAAGTGTTCCAACAATCCTTCATGAACACCTTGCTGCAAGGGGCACATTGTTCCATCATGACAATGCATCAGCTCACACCGATAATGTAACAATGGAGCTTCTGTAAGGAACTAAGACAAAACTATTGACTCATCCACCCTATAGTGCCAATTTGGCACCATGTGATTTCTTCCTCTCCCCTATACTGAAGAACTGACTTCGAGGTTTTCCAGCCCCGAAGAAACAGTACCTGCAATACCAGAAACTGAGTGATGTAGATGTTCCCAGAAGTGGTTTCGGAAGATGGATCGCTGTATACAGTGCCAGGGAGAATAGTTTGAGAAACTGGGATAAGCAAAACGTTTCTGTGACTATTCTTATTTTACTGTCTTAATGCATATTTAGTGACCTTCGTATTAAAGTCCTTCAACTAATGTCATGTTGGATGATATGACATTGTAATGGATAAAATCCTCAAATGATCCTGACTTCATAGAGCTTAGTTACCCGACATTCGTCTTCTGAGGATATGGGAAAACTTCGGAAGAAAAAACTTTGTCCGGGTAAGTCACCATAACCGAGATTTTAACTCAGGACGTCTAGGATGTGGGGTAGACACGCTACCACTACGCTACAGAGGTGGGCTGGAAAGGGCACAACTTCGAATTCTAAGCTAGACACTAATTTTTGCCTTGAGTCGATAATTATGTGTGCCAGGTTAATCGAATCTGGTGCAACTGTATAGAAGTCTATAAGGTACATATACATACACTGGCTTTTATTATAGCTATTAACCAGTTTGCAATTATTAGTAAATTTAATCACTGAAATGAGAAGTTGAATCCCGGAGAGGTATAGAGTATTATGATAATATGTTTCTTGAGCTGAAAGGAAGCAGCCTACAAAGCAATTCATGCCAACCTCGCTGTACAAATACGAGCAGCGGAAATCCAAACAAACAAACCTGAAATGAGCCGTCCTTTGGTGGACGGATGAGACAAATTTTCAATTATAGGGATATGTCAATATTCAATAATGTAACATTTGGTCGATACATAATCGGAGTACTGTCATTCAGCGAGGACCACATGATGACAAAAGTTACTGTCTGATGTGGTTTCTCATCACCGAAACGAGATTCCCTCACAATGCCAGGATGATCATCAACTCTTATACACTGTTTTGAAGTAGGTACGTAATTAAAATCAAAATATGATGTGCTGCATATTCCATGACTTTCTCTACCCACTCTTCTACACACTATTCTTACAATTAAAGTTTATTTCTTACCTACTTCTGGCTAATGGAGATAAACTTTCTTTACATATATTGGTGTAGACTAAAGCGATAATCCCATCACTATATCATAGTTTTGAAATGGCATGCTCTTAATATGGCCACGAGAAAAACTAATAGCGACTTATCATCTGGAAAAAAGGTATAACTATTACAAAATTCGAACCAATAATAAGGAATATCTTGCAAATGGTAAACGCAATAATAATAATAATAATAATAATAATAATAATAATAATAATAATGATGATGATGATGATGATGATGATGATGATGATAATAATAATAATAATAATAATAATAATAATAATAATAATAATAATAATAATGATAATAATAATAATAATAATAATAATAATAATAATAATAATAATAATAATAATAATAATAATAATAATAATAATAATAATAATAATTAGCGTAATAATTTTAAAAAAATAATAATACAGAGAGAAAACGAACAAAAAAGGGCAGCATCGCGGATTGGAAGGCCGAAGTATGCCAACAGTTTTTTCATAGAGTGGCTTCTCTTCAGAGCAAAGGGAACATTGGTGAGTAGTCTATGGAAGGAAACATACGTAAGCTTTGTTCTCACGTCAAATTACTCAAAAACTAACGGACACAAAGTGAGCATCTTAAAGCTTATTTGTGTATGTGAACAGTCTTAATTCGTTGGTGAATTATACGAAAATGCAAGTATATTGGTCGGCAATATCTCCAGTGAATTGATCCTTCATTAAAAGACGCTATATTCAAAATATGTGTCATTCATTAGAAACCACTCACGCAAACCCAGGGAGATAATTCTCATCGCTTCTATCGACGGCAAAAGAGCTGATTCAAAGGAACTTCTAGACATAGGAGACGTGGAGATTGTCGTTTCATGCAGTTGACAACGTTTCACCGACAACAATGTGTAATACTGCTTTGGGATTCAGATCGATGAGAAGTGAAATTGCTTCACTAGGACAAAAACAACTGCATATGTTTTGAGGACCCCCTGAATCCAAAGAAAACATTTTTAGAAAAGTGTGTGTGTGTGTGCGCGCGCGTGATGTGTCTATAGACAGCATAACTCCAAAACGAAAAGTCTGTTAAAAACCAAAGTTGGTTGAGTTTAATATCTTTCAAGGATGCGATACGAAGATTTTGAAGAAATTCCTCCAACCTTAGGTACCGTTTACATGGAACATTTTTCGAAAACTCGAAAACTCGATTGTCTCAAAAATGCCTCTAAGGAGTTTGACTAAAATGCTACATGTTTAAGATACTGTATGACAAATGAAATGTATATTTAGAATTTTCTGGCTATAAGACATACACCAAATCTTCCTGTACAAAATGTAGATGTCGTTAAAACACACAATCTACGTCTATGTGCATCTTTTTTATGATCTACCATTTTGGAGATATTCCTTGTTATTTATGTGAGTTTTGCAATACTTATACTTTTCTCAGATGGTAGGTCGTTATTCACTTTTTCTCTTGGCCGTGTTCAGAGCACGAAATTTCAAAGCCTTCATATAGCGACCAGCTTTAAAAGAGTTGACTATCGCTCAAAGCCTACTGTATTCCCATATTCACCTTGTACCTACAAGGAAATAAACAATAACATAATTTGTACAAATGTTTATCTTAAGTAACATGAAGAAGAGTTTGTAAGAATGGTTAGTACAAGAGTAGAGAAAGTCATGTGAGATTTTTGTATATAGATTAAAGAGTTGAAATTAAAAGTGGAGTAGGCAGTGTAGTGGAGTAGGTAAGACAAGTGGTGTGGTGCGGTGCGGTGGGCAGAAACAGGTGCTTACAGGTAGACGGTGCTGACCACATACAGGCACGCGATCTGCCGGAACAAGGACCACTAATATACAACCGCTTGAAGGTTTTACGCTTGCCTGCCTGCTATGAGGGGGCCAAGGGTCACTAAAACAGTAATTGTGTTGCACTGCCGCTCCCAGGTGAAATGTCAAGCATTGTGTTTCAGATCAACAAACACACGGACAGGTGCACTTCTTTACCTCCTTTATCCTACAGATTAATGCCAACATGGCACCCTTATTAATTGACCCTGTAGTGAACAACCAGACACTACCTACCTACCATATTTTTTACACAACAAAATGCTGCCTTTAAACGTACAAACATGTTGCGCTTGCGAAAAAACCAACACGAAAATATGTAGTTCGTTGCAGAAGTTAGTTTGTTTTATTCGTAAGGCCACGAAAGAGAACAAAATAAACCCATGCTGTTTTGTATCACAAAACTGTATAAATTATCTAGTTCTGAACTATTAAAAAATTGAAAAAAAATTAGCATCATTATGAGTTTATGTAGAGCTAGGAAAACGCGCAGCCCCGCTCGCATAATTGCTCTAATTGCCCCCACTCTTGACACTCTAGTTCCTCTTTTTCTCTTCCACACTTCTGTCTCCCTGTGCAACATATACAGAGACGACCCATTTTTGGGGAAAAAATAATAAAGTTTTTTTTAATATCTCTACTACGTATAGTAAGTAAAGGAAGTATTGTATTTCACCCAAAAATTCAATGTGGAGACTTCAACGGAAATATATGTTTTCACACCCACTGAATAAAAGAAAGAATTTTTTTAAAAAAAAGAAAAGCTCTGTGAGTGTGTGTGTGTCTGAACAGAATAAGAAAAAATAAAAATAGGTTAAAAACTAAAATGGGTATTTATGTTTAATGTGCTTCAAGGATGCAACACCAACATTTTAAGGAAAAGTTTTCCACCCTAAACTACCCTTTACATAGACAATTTTTGCAAAAGTTTGATTTTCTTCTGAACGGCTCTAACAATTTGTATTAAAATGCTATATTTTTTAGATATTTTTATAGCAAATGAAATGCATATTTTAAATTTTCTGGCTATAACCCATATACTACTATTTATTCTGGATGACTTTTGCATAACTGGTAAACCCTAACAGATAAACCAAATCTTACTATATCAAAAATGTAGAACTTGCTAACACACAATTATGTCCGAATGAATTTTTTTCTAGAGTGAACTATTTCGGAGATATTCCTTGTTACTTCTACTTATTTTTACAAATCTATACTTTCCACAAATGGAAGACCCTTATTGATTTTTTATATCTTAGCCGTGCAAAGAGAATGGAATCTCAAAGCTTTAAAAGATTTTACCATCACTCAAAGCCTACTGTATTCCCATATTCCCCTACACCTACAAGGAAATAAGAAATAAGATAACTGGTACAAATGTTTATCTCAACTAACACGAAGAAGATATAGGAATAAGAGTTTGTAAGAATGGTTAGTACAACAGTAGAGAAAATTCATGTGAATGCAACACATCAGATTTTTCGTTTAGAAGTTGTAACCTTTTTCTAAAATCCTGAAGTGTTGCACTCACATGACTTTCTCTACTCTTTTACTAACCATTCTTACAAACTCTTATTCCTCTGTCTTCTTCATGTTAGTTAAGGTAAACATTTGCAGAAATTATCTTATTGCTTATTTCCTTGTAAGTGCAAAGAGAATACGGGAATACAGTAGGCTTTGAGCGATAGTCAAATCTAAAGCTTTGAGATTCCGTTGTCTTTGCATGACTAACACATAACAAAATGAACAACGATGTTGCATTTGACGAAAGTTTTGTTCTTCGAAACTGACACAAATAACAAGAATATCTCCGAAATGGTTCACTCTACAAACAATTTATTTCGACATATATTGTGTATTTTAGCGAGATCTACATTTTTGTACAGTAAAATTTGGTCTATGTGTTACGGTTTAGTTTTTTTTTTTTTAAAATTAACGTCCTCCAACATTACGGTTGAGGAGTTACTCAAAAGCCATCTAGAGTAAACAGGACTATATGGGCTATAGCCAGAAAATTCAAAATGTACATTTCAAATCTCATAAAAATACCTTAAACATGTCATTTTAATCAAAATCGTTAGAGCCATTTTCAAGAAAATCAAAATTTTCCATGTAAAGGGTAGTTTAGGGTGGGGCTATTTTCTTCAAAATCTTCGTGTCGCGTCCTTGAAAGACATTAAACTTAAATACCAACTTTTGTTTTTAACCAACTTTTCGTTTTTGAGTTATGCTACCCACAGTTTGACAGACTGAGATACACAGACACATGCTGACCTTTTTCTTAAAATGCTTTTTTTTTTTTTTTTTCCTTTGGATTCAGGGGGCCTCAAAACATATTTCTGGTGAAATCTCGACATCGAATTTTTGGGTGGAATACAATACTTCCTCTACTAAACGTAGTAGAGAAAGTAAAATGGACTGACCAATTTATTTATCCTCGGAATAGGTATTTGGCTTAAACCTTGAAGAAGAATAGACAATGGTTCCTCTACTGACTATATTTAGCAGAGGAAGTAAAAATGTTGAAGTGTTACATTTACGTGACTTTCTCTGCTAGCAATAGTGAAACGTTTCGGCACTTTGCTTTGAAGTTCCACGCCCTTTCATTGACATGAGAAATTACCGAATAGCGACGGCAGTTTAAAAACCTGACTAAAAGTATTCATCAATCTGGATTAATTACAGCATCACGTTTTCCTGGTAAACCAGAACGCAAAATAAGCAATGACAAATATTCATGTATTAACACACTGACCAGGTTAAATGTTTTATGTGCAAAACTTTAGTTGTTTTATACTTCATAAAATGACTTGTATGTCATGCACCAGACTACTTTCAGTTTTCATAATTGTATCAATCCAGTTTTTGCGTAGTAACTTAATAACTGTAAAAGTAACCAGTACTTTTAAACGAGTTTCTTCAAGGTTAACAGATGCCTATTGTAGAACTGTAGTTATTTAAAAAGGAAATAAATATAGTCTGAATGGGAGAGAGGGAGACAGAGATGGATGCTGGCAATAACTCCAGCCCCAGACTGTAGGTTGGGGTTGAAGTGTAGTACTCCAGCTTCCCCCCACCCCCTCGTGGAGATGCGTATTTTCGGTCCGTGAGTAGGATCACCGCCCGCCCGCCCACTCAGTACAGTGGAGAATGTGACGTATGATGCATGGGAAGGTACTCCCGAATACGTGTTGGGGAAATGGTGATGCTGACCACCACGTTTACGAGTGTACGAGGATCTGGTATGGGTAAGTGAGCGAGCGAGAGAGCAAGGGGTGAGTAAGTGAGCGAGTAAGTGAGCGAGTGAATGTGAGTGACTGAGCGAGTGAATGTGAATGACTGAGCGAGTGAATGTGAGTGAGCGAGAGACCAAGCGGGTGAGTGCGTGGGCGGGTAATTGAGCGAGTGGGTGCGTGGGTTTGTGAGTGAGCGACTGACTGACTGAGTGACTGACAACTGACTGACTGACTGACAACTGACTGACTGACTGACTGACTGACTGACTGACTGACTGACTGAGTGAGTGACTGAGTGAGTGAGTGACTGAGTGAGTGACTGAGTGAGTGACTGAGTGAGTGAGTGACTGAGTGAGTGAGTGACTGACTGGCTGAGTGAGTGAGCGAGTGAGTGACTGAGTGAGTGAGTGATTCACTGACTGAGTGAGTGCGTGACTGACTGAGTGAGTGAGTGAGTGAGTGACTGACTGACTGACGGACTGAGTGAGTGAGTGACTGAGTGACTGAGTGAGTCACTGACTGACAACTGGCTGACTGACAACTGACTGACTGAGTGACTGACTGACTGAATGACAACTGACTGACTGAGTGAGTGAGTGAGTGAGTGAGTGTGCGAGTGTGCGAGTGAGTGAGTGAGTGGGTGAGTGAGTGACTGACTGACTGGCAACTGACTTAGTGAGTGAGTGAGTGACTGAGTGAGTGACTGACTGACAACTGACTGACTGACTGAGTGAGTGACTGAGTGAGTGGGTGAGTGAGTGACTGACTGACTGACTGACAACTGACTGAGTGAGTGAGTGAGTGAGTGAGTGAGTGGGTGAGTGAGTGACTGACTGACTGACATCTGACTGACTGACTGAGTGAGTGAGTGAGTGAGTGACTGAGTGAGTGACTGACTGACTGACAACTGACTGACTGAGTGACTGAGTGAGTGACTGACTGACTGACTGACTGACTGACAACTGACTGACTGACTGAGTGAGTGAGTGAGTGACTGAGTGAGTGACTGACTGACTGACAACTGACTGACTGAGTGACTGAGTGAGTGAGTGACTGACTGACTGACTGACTGACTGACTAACTGACAACTGACTGACTGACTGACTGACAACTAACCGAGTGAGTGACTGACTGACAACTGACCGAGTGAGTGACTGACTGACAACTGACCGAGTGAGTGACTGACTGACAACTGACTGAGTGAGCGAGGTAAGGGCCCGTCCACAACTAGGTGATGTGGGCCCTCTGATACGGTTTGGTTGTGTATGGTCTGTCATAGTACAGATGCTTATAATGACCATGGACCTGTGAAAATTCAAAGCTCTACAGTTTTGCTTCGACTTGTGAGACCTTTTTAACAATATAGAATATAGAGCACACAATGTCACTTTCGGGAGGTAGTAAGTTTGTTTCCCTTCGATTGCCCATTTATCCTTGGTTTTTAGCGGTTTGCAATGGTTGTTAGGGGTGGGTTCTCGTCTATCAGAACTTTCTTTCCATTATTTCCTTTTCATTCCGTTCTCCAGTCATCTCAGTTGCGTTTCTATGATTTATGGTGCATGGCGGTACCGAACAAATGGTGCAGATGCTTGCTCAAAAGAAAGAGCACTTCCCGAAGACACAAGGAGTCCAGTAGTCTGACGGATCTTCGGGCATGGGCTTTTTAGAGACTTCTGCACGTCTCTGTCAACCGGTCTGCCTGTGACCTAGTCTCGTGCATTTCCTTCACCTCATTTATTCCTCCCCTGCGTGGTAAGTACCTTGGTCATAGGGACCACCAGGCAGGGAATCTACACCGATAAGAGAGGATAAGTGTAACTATTGCAGGGTTAGAATGTGGAGGCAGAGGCAAGTCAAAACAATATCGTGACAAAACGGCAAAATCCAATCCGGTTACTTCTCTATCACTTTATTGTCTTCTAAAATATTACAATACAGTTTTTCTTCTCGTTGTCTTTCGTGCTATTGCAACTCCAAATTTTTACTTCTCATAACCTTGCCCAGTCCTTTTCCTGTCTTTCATCACTTCCACTATCTCTCATAACCTAAGGACACGTTACAATCACTCGCCACGCTCGTGGAATCTTCTTACGACGATCGTCGTATCTATCACGACGACACACACACAGCTCCCTCACACTCACTGATCAACCCATGTCCGTAACTTAACTCTCAAACTCACAACTCTGTTCTTCTCAGACCTCCTTATATACTGGAGATAACGTCACACGGACCTTTCTCGAGTTCCACACACAGGTGAACATTCTCGACCCCTTTTATTTCTACAGCTTGGGTAGTTGGTCACGTACACACAGCAGTCGCGCGAGGCAGCCTGATCTTTAACGTCTTTGCCCGCTCGCCAGTCCGGCATATAATGTGAAGTAGCTTGGCCCCGTCTGCCATTTGTTGTGTACCGAGCCCAACGTCACAATATGAATATGACGTACTACCTCACTGTTCACGGCTTTAGATGTTTGAAAAATTAAGTCGGCAATTTTCATGACGCACTTATTTTCGTTGAATATTTCGTTCATCCAGATATATCCAATGTCTTTAAGCGAGCAATTCTTGTATACATGTACCTATGTATATTTTACGTATCTCGGAAACGGCTCTAGCGATTTGGACCAAATTCTGTATTCAAACGAGGTTTTACTTTTTCAGCTTATTTATATGGGCGTCTTTCCTGAAAAAAAAAACACGATTTTGAATGAAAAGTTTTTATTCCCTCTTCTACAAATAAATCATTCAATTTACTGAATGTTTGAAATAGAAATGCTACGTACTGCATTCACACTGTTTTCTCTGCTCACTCTTATACAAACAATTCATATCATCTGTAGGTGGTTTCTATGTATGTAAACATTAATCTCGAAGAACGCTTGACCGATCATCGCGAAATTCAGCACGTAGATATATGCAGTTTTTTTGTGGGAAAGCTTTTCATGCTATCCATTTTACTTTGCAATATATTACTTTCACATAGTTTTCTCTATTCACTTTTCCTTTACTTAACACATTTCCTTCTCTACTCGCACTTCAGCATCAATTCATACAATTTTCTGTGACTGAAATACAAATGCAATGTATTACATCTTACAGAAACTTTGTCAAAGAAGCCTATATTTCGTAGAAGACTATATTCCAAGAAATAGATCACAGGAACAAAAGAATAACTGCAAACGAAAACAAAAGGAAAACGAGGTAATTATATAGTAATGTTACGACGACGTGCATAACATATTTTCAGTGATGTCGCAAAGAAAGCAAGTAGGTAAGAGTGTAGGTCGATATTTCACGTAACAAGGACTTTATGTGTGAGCTCAGGCCTTCCTGCAGTTAGAGAGCAAGTAATAGCTCTCCAGTGCACAACACCACTGTTAACATGGAGATGTTAAATAAGGTAGCGCGGCGGAGATTTAACCTTGCCTTTATAGCTACTCTGTGCAAAACAGCTGAAACGCGAGCTCTTCCACCAGAAAGAACCTGACAAACAAGTCCGCTATTGCTTTTGACATTCCCTTACTATACAACGGTCGTCTTTTATTCGATCATACTGCTCCTTGGGCTAAATTCACCTTCAGATCTCAGTTATATTCACTTCTCTGTATCTTTCCAATACTTTCCACTACACTGAAAATACTAAGACAATGCATAGCTGAAATTAGTAAAAAATGTGACATTTTTCGACTCACCATACTTGGTATTTAAGTTCAGCTATTCCAAGGATGCGACACGAACGTTTTGAGGAAAATAAAACAAACATTTTTCAATATATATCTTGAATTTCCCGGGAATATCCCTAGAAGTCCTATTTTTTGCATGAGTTTTGAATATCTCATAAACCACAAGATGTTACATCACACAAGTGACGTCAAATATATAAATATACGTTACAAAATCATTTGTCTCCATGTGCTAACCTTGAAATTCCATTTTTTTCCCACGAAATCGTGAAAAACAACAGAATAGCGGCATACTGAAAAAATCAAAAAAACCTAATGAATATCTCGGAATTGACTAATGCCACAAAAAGTTGTCTCCCAAATGAGCTGGACTTTACAGGCTATTCTCAGAAAATTCGACATACTTTTATTTGCTGTGAAAATATCTTCAACATATAGTATCCACTTTTATTAAAATCCTTGAAACTTTTTTTGAGAAAATAAAACAAATCTAAAAGAGTTCCATGTAAAAGTAGTTTCCGCTGGGGGATAGCAAACTTGGTATTTCGAACCCATGACCTCTCGAACGCGAACCTCACATGTTACCGCGGAGTGGTAGAGGCATAAAAAAAGAAACTAAATAGTTGATATTGATATATCAGACAAATTGTGGCGAGAAGATGGTTGTATATGTATATTGGGTCTGTAACAACACTTTTAGGTTAGTTTATAACAATGAGTGGCGTCTTTGCAGACCTTACCTGTAGGTATTTACGCTGTTGTCATGGCTAATGCAGCCCATACATAACACAATGCACACACTCGCAATATAACACTAATACACATCGTTACAATAGCTGAAAAGAAAAAAAAATCAATAAATCCTTGAAGCGTAAACGCACCAATGTTTGTTTTTAGTCCGAGATGCAATATTTCAGGATTGCCAACAATAATACACCAAAGCCAAGCGAGTGATATAAACAGTTGAACACCACAACCAACCAGACTGCAAATCTGTGTTAATCATGCGTCGTTTTTCTTTTCCCTCTTTGTCATCATATATGGTAACTGTAAGATATCTAGAGTTTGTATTACCGGAACGTTTAATGTTACATAATATGAACAAAAACTTTGAGTTTGCAAACTGCATGCTTGAATATTCAACGCCTGCTCGACGTTAGTGAAAATTAATACACTATTAATTACTTTCTCTACTACGTATAGGAAGCAGAGGAAGTATTGCACTCATCACAAAAATTCTATGTCGACATTTCACCGAAAACATGTTTTGAAGCCCCCTAAATCCAAAAAGGGCAATTTTAGAAAAAGGTCTGCCCCATAGATATCCATCTAGTTTGAGGTTTACGTCCAGCATTTGTTCTACCTTTGTACAAACGTTTATTTCAATTAACATAAAGTTGATGAAGGATAATAACCTTTTGTACGAAGGTCGGTCGCTCAGGTACTCCCAACTAACAAGAATAATATATAGGAACATAAGTTTGTAAGAATAGTTTATACAAGACTAGAGAAAGTCATGTGAGAGCAACACATAAGATTTTTACTTTCTCTACTGGTAAGTAGGGGAAGTATTGTATTTCACACAAAAATTGGATGTCGAGATTTCACCGGAAATATATGTTTTGAGATCCCCTGAACCCCCCCCCAAAGCAGTTTTACAAAAAGGTGCGTGCGTGCGTGTGTGTGTGTGTGTGTGTGTGTGTGTGTGTGTGTGTGTGTGTGTGTGTGTGTCTGTCTGTCTGTCTCTCTCTGTGGACAGCATAACTCAAAAACGAAAAGTTGGTTAAAAACCAAAGTTGGTATTTAAGTTTAATGTCTTTCAAGGGTGCGACACGAAGATTTTTAAGAAAATAGCCACACCCTAAACTACCCTTTACATGGAACATTTTTCGAAAATTTTTATTTTCTTGAAAACAGCTCTAACAATTTTTATTAAAATACCATATGCTTAAGATATTTATATGACAAATGAAATGTATATTTTTAATCTTCTGACTATTGCCTATGTGGTCCTATTTACTCTAGATGACTTTTGAATAACTCGTAAACCGTAAGACAGACAAAATCGTACTATGCAAACAATGTGGATCTCGCTAAAACACACAATTTATGTCTTAATAAATTTTTTTGTGGAGTGAACTATTTCGGAGATATTCCTTGTTATTTTTGCCAGTTTACCTCCCGAGGGCTGGGGTCTGGGAATTAACACAAAAGATTTAATTGCTCGAGGTGCTGAGTCCCTCTGAGCCTTAGCTATCCCATCCAACGTCAGAGACTCGCTCCTTCTCAAGGAACACACGGATTACACCGAGCAGCAAAACACTGAACACGCCGAGCACACCGGACCCACCGCATAACTGACCGAACACACCCAGCACACCAACCCGAACATACAAAACACACTAACTTGAATACACCGAACCCAACACACCGACCGGAGCATACCGACCCGAAGACAACAAACACACCGACCCGAACACACCGACCCGAGCACACCGACCGAACACACCGACCCCAACACACCGACCCGAACACACCGACCCGAACACCCCGACCCGAACACTCTGACCCGAACACACCGAACACACCGACCCGAAGACAACAATCACACCGACCCGAACACACCGACCCGAGCACACCGAACCGAACACACCGAACCGAACAGACCGACCCGAACACACCGACCGAACACACCGACCGAACACACCGACCTGAACACACAGATCGAACACACCGACCCGTGCACACCGTCACGAACACTCCGATCCGAACACACCGAACACACCAACCGGAACACACCGAACCGAACACACCAAACACACTGACCCAAATACACCGACCCGAACACACCGGCCGAACACAACGAGCACAGCGACTCGAACACGCCGAACACGCCAACCTGAACACACCGAACACACCGACCCGAACACACCGACCTGACCACACCGAACACACCACTCTGAACACATCGAACACACCAACCTGAACACACCAAATACACCAACCGGAACACACCGACCCGAACACACCGACCCTAACACACCGACCCGAAGACACCGACCCGAACACACCAACCGGAACATACCGACCCGAACATACCGACCCGAACATACCGACTCGAACACATTGATCCGAACACATCGACATGAACACACCGAACAAACCAACATGAACACACCGAACACACCAACTGTAACACACCGACCCGAACACACCGACTCGAACACATCGACCCGAACACACTAACATGAAAACACCGAACACACCAACCGGAACACACCGACCCGAACACACCGACCCGAACACAACGAGCACACCGACTCGAACACACCGAACACACCAACCTGAACACACCGACCGGAATGCACCAATCGGAACATACCGCACTTACCGAACACACTTACCCAAACACACCGAACACACCAACTTGAACACACTGAACACACCAACTGGAGCACCCCGACAGAAACACCGACCCGAACACACCGAATCGAATACATCGACCTGAACACACCGAACACACCAACCTGAACACACCGAACACACCAACTGGAACACACCGACCCGAACAACCGAACACACGGACCGGAACACACCGAACACACCGACCCGAACACACCGAACACAGCAACTCGAACACACTGACCCGAACACACCGAACACAGCAACTCGAACACACTGACCCGAACACACCAAACACAGCAACTCGAACACACCGAACACACCAACCTGAACACACCGACATGAACACACCGAACACACCAACCTGAACACACCGAACACACCAACCCGAACACACCGAACACACCGACCCGAACACACCGAACACAGCAACTCGAACACACTGACCCGAACACACCAAACACATTTGCCGGTATACACCGAACACTCGCACCCGCACACACACCGAACCTAGCCCACTGAGCACATCGAACGCCCCGAACATACTCGGACATACCAGGCACACCGAACACAGCCGGCCGCGCCCTAGGCGAGTGGTTAGACCATTCGGTTCCCACCAAAGCGGCCCGGGTTCGATTCCAGGCTATTGTATTGCTGTAAATTGTTTATGTGTTGTTAGTGCTTATCCTGTTTAAACTGCTTATGCGTCGGTCTGGATGAATCAGTTGGTTAGCCGCTGGTTCATTGGATGTAAAAGATTTGTTAGTCTGTTTACGATTCCGACTGCCCGGCGTCGACCTCCCGATCACCTTGGGCCGTAGCTCTTGAGCTACAAGGAAGCATGCAAATTACTACAAATGCCTATCAAGTTTAACATGAAGTAGAAGTGGATAGAACGACAAGCTTTTGTAAGAGGAGTTTGTACAAGAGTGAGTAGAGAAACTTAAGTGAATGTAACACATCAGACTTTTTTTTTGGTCTGGTTACATTTTTATGCACAATTCCGAACGGGAATAGAACGTAACAGTTTAGCGACTAAGGCCGCGAGAATGAGTACTTATTAGTTCCCTTATTTCAAGTTGAATTTAGAGTCATTCATTAATTTTATACAGAATATTATGCAGAATAGTCATCTTTCGTGTCTGTTCCACACAAAAACATATGTTCGTTTGTTACTTGGCAATGATTAGATTTTAATGAGCAAGCAAGTTTTAGATCCGTAAACAGTCTTACTGCGAAAAATTCAGTGCAATTTAATAGCACAGAATAATCACCTAAACTTCACTTGTAGGTACCAGTAAAGCTTGCCTAATTTACGTTCGGTTAGGTTACAGTAAAAATGGAGAAACAAAAGTAAATTCTTCTCTCGCTTTACTTAAATTAACATTCCTTTTTGTTTTAAACCGCAAGTGTTCATTTACACGCGCTTCTTTCTCTTCATACATCACGTCTGTGGCTAAGAAATATGTAGCAACGCTGTGCACCATCAGAATCACAACATTCTTCTTGGGTTCATACTTGCAACGAGGGCAGTGAACATGCTGGCTGGGTATTAACTTTGTCTCATTCTCTTATTAGTAACTTAATCACAATCTTCAATTTTGAAAAATCAAAGCAACAATAACGAATATCAAGGAAATGGCGAATGCTATGAAAAAACATTAAATTGCGTATTTTAACGAGATCTACACATTTGTGTCTACTTTTTCACTTTATCTACTACGTATAGTAGGAAGCATTGTATTCCATCCAAAAATTCGATGTCCAGGTTACACCGGAAATTTGTGTTTTGAGGAATCCTGAATCCAAAAAAGTATTTTTAGAGAAAGGTCCGCGTGTGTGTGTGTGTATGTGTGTGTGTGTGTGTGTGTGTGTGTATGTGTGTGTGTGTGTGTTGGTTGGTTAAAAATCAAAGTTGGTATTTAAGTTTAACATCTTTCAAGGATCGACAAGAAGGTTTTGAACAAAATTCCTCCACCTTAAACTACCTTTTACATGGAAAATTTTCGAATAATTTTTATTTTCTCGAAAATGGTTAACGATTTTGATTAAAATGCTATATGTTTAAGATATTTTTATAGCAAATGAAATGTATATTTTGAATTTTCTGGCTATAGCCAACGTAGCCCTATTTAATCTCAATGACTTTTACGTAACTGGCAAACCGTAAGAGATAAGAGCAAATCTTACTATGCAAAATTTGTAAATCTCATTAAAACACACAATGTATGCCCAAATGATTCTTTTTTTTGGGGGGGGGGGGAGAAGTAAACCATTATGCATTTGTTATGTGTGCAGTTTTGGGATACTTACACTTTCCATAAATGGAAAATCGTTATTCATTTTTTAACTCTTAGCCGTGCACACGAAACGAATCTCAAAGTTTTAAAAGATTTTACTATCTCTCAAAGCCTACTGTATTGCCATATTCCCCTTGTACCTACTAGGAAATAACCAATAAGTCAATTTTATTTCTGCAAATGTTTATCTCAACTTACATGAGGAAGATATAGGAATAAGAGTTTGTAAGAAGGGTTAGTACAAGAGTAGAAAAAGTCATGTGAGTGCAACACATCAGATTTTTTCTACCTCTATGCATTGCCCTTTATTGAAAATTTCTTACGAAGAAGACTTCCAGAAAAATTGGAAATAGTTACATTTTCTTTGTCGTGTAATTATCTGTAATTTATGTATTTAAATCAAAATCGTAAGTCCACGTCTCATAAACTAAAGAAGGTCCAGAAATTTTTATGTGATATGGGGTAAGGGAAGTTTTTTAAAATCTTCCTGCCCGCATCTTCGAAGATACTGAACTAAAATATCTAATATTGTATGTATCCCACTTTTGCTTTTTGAGTTATGCGGTGCACACAGACGCACGCACGCATACAAACTGACCTTTTTAATACTTTTTATTCAAAGATATCATTCTACATGGAAAGTCTGAACGGAATGTAATAATTTCCCTACCTACTAGATACGTGTATGTAGTGTAAAAAGTGCATAGAAAAAGGTCAAAGTGTGTGCTTGTGAAGTCGTATAAAATATCATTTGCTCTTGAAATTGTATTTCAATGATGAAATCGGAAAATATTCCGGAATTTTTTCCCAGCTGTCTAGTGCTTTATAAGGTTTTTGCTGCTCTGAGAATTTTTAATCTACGTTCTCCCAGTTGGATTGCAAATAAAATGCATATCGAGCTTTTTATAACATTCCTACTTGCTGCGTCATTGTGGGATGTTAGAAGACTGGAAAACTACTTGCTGCAGACAAAGTTAGAATTGCACGTGTTTGACCCATTAACTACTGAAATATTCACAATTAGTTTTATATCTGGTTATCTTGAGTTGTGGGCTGGAGGCTTTGTAAAGAGACGCTTTTTACTGCAAAGTGAATATTGTCTGACAAGCTCTTTAGTATTTAGAGCTCCCGAATTAACGTTCACTTTGTTCCGTTTTAATGTACAAGATTTTAAAGCCTTTAAAAGTAGTTTTAGAAATGTAGTATGTCTTCATCCGGGCCTTTCTATGATAGCGGTGACGGCCGCGAGCGCCGTGGATGCGGACAGGCAAAACACCGCGCAGCCCGTTAGGAGGTTGTTTTACTCTGCCAGTACTTTAGTCGTTACGTCACCAACACCCACGTAACTTGGTGTTGCCCTGTCTTAAGAAGAGCAGTTATGATTTCCCGCCGTGAAGATATTATGCAAGCATATGTGACGTAAGGTTATTGCCTGTTTTGAGGTCAGTGCCTACTGTTAGCTCCAGGCAGGATAATACGGTACGGTAACCAACCAGAGGATCGCGTGCTGCTTCTTCTGATCCAGTGAGATTTTAATTCCGCGCGGATTGCATAAATCTGGCCCTGTCCCTTCCGGGTCTTTTTCTCATCGCACGAAGGGAAGAGGGCGTTAACATCGCCTACGGTTACTAGGAAAAGATTACGTAGCATTGGCCGTAGAAAGAAGGTTTTACTCTGACAATGGTTTCATTTTAACTTAACTCCCCTGGTCTTGTGCGGAGCGCTTTGCATACAAACTGCAGATAACGCCGGCAGATACCCACCCACCCACCTATCCACCCTGAACAAACTCCCATATACATAAATTCTCAAAAGACACTTTCATCTTTCATATGCGGAACAACTCGGATAAAAATAACGGTAAGAGAATGCCAAAGCAAACACAGGCTTTAAGCATTTCCCCTCAGAAAATAGCTTCGCTTTACTTGCAGTTAAAAGATTTACAACTATGAGCGTGCCTGTGGCATTTGTTTTGCAATCTTTACATACTGTATTGCCCTTTGTTATTCAAGTCAGGAAAACGGGAAAACTACCCAAGTTTGTAAAGCACTCACTTACCTCAAGTGCATGCCTCAGATTTCCATTCAAACAGCATTTCCACCAATACGTAGCTATGTATATGGGAAACGTCAGTAAGCGAAGGTACATGCAAGTTGTAAGTGGGAGTTTAGTAAACACACATTTTCATCAATTGTTCCAACAAGACGAGAGAAACAGAGCAAAACTAAAAACAATGAAATACACAACTTGGGCATAAAATCGAACTACCTGCTCGAAAGTAATAGAAGCAGGAAATGTCAATTGCTGATTTAAAGGTCTGGGGTGCCTTTTATTATTATTATTATTATTATTATTATTATTATTATTATTATTATTATTATTATTATTATTATTATTATTATTATTATTATTATTATTATTATTATTATTATTATTATTATTATTATTATTATTATTATTATTATTATTATTATTATTATTATTATTATTATTATTATTATTATTATTATCATTATCATCATCATCATCATCATCATCATTATTATTATTATTATTATTATTATTATTATTATTATTATTATTATTATTATTATTATTATTATTATTATTATTATTATTATTATTATTATAGGGCATTGAATTGAGGACATCTCGGGGACTTGGACCTCCGAGGGATGTATTGCGACTACTAACCTCTAGAAAGAAGGACCTACAGGAGACTACAGGTCACCTAGAGGCGTGCGGAAGTGCCTAGCTCGAAGATCTGTTCTGCTGCTAGAGCTACCCAGAAGAGCGATGAACGGCCCATCAGCCAAGCAGCCCTCTAGTGTCCTCGGAGAAAACTCTTTTCCTTGAAAAAGTAACTGTGCCATTTGTCTGACACCAGCGCACGCAATGAAACATGAGAAACTAAAAGAATGTAGGGGAAATTATGGAAAGAAAGCCATGGCGCATAAGGAAGCACCCCAGTGTTCACCTATCAACCAGGGAAAACGAAGGAAAACCCACGGTCAGCGCGGAATGGCGACAGGAGTCAAACCCGGGATCTTCCGAGTGCGAGCCTAATACGCTACCACAGGGTCATGTGGCAGTTATTTTTAACTATTATTAACTAATATTATTGTTATTAATACTATGCCAAGAACTTACTATACAATATTATACTGATGTATTAAGGTTATCAACGTTTATAAAGCAGCAGAGTAAGGCGCGGTATTTTGAGTAATATCGCAGGTATCACCAGCTAGATGCGCAGTACACTTCCGTGCGAGGCTTGCGCGAAATACAGGCTACGGCCCGATTGCGTCAT
Source organism: Tenodera sinensis (assembly GCA_030765045.1). Taxonomy (NCBI): domain Eukaryota; kingdom Metazoa; phylum Arthropoda; class Insecta; order Mantodea; family Mantidae; genus Tenodera; species Tenodera sinensis. The sequence goes on from CM060961.1 coordinate 17,846,289, forward strand.
CTTTGGAACAGCTGATTGAAGAGAACTGAAGCCGAACGTGAATATGACTTCCCCGTTTGGAGGAGCAGCGTAAGGAAGTGATATCCATTGAATTGTCACTCATTATTGAAAATAAAAACACGTAACAAAAATTCCTGCACAATATTATAATACGTTACATAAATAATAAATAACATATCAATATAATAAAGATTAACTATCTATCTCAATAGCTGCTGTTATTATCATCAAATTTTAAACATGAGGCACGTGATTATTGCCAAACTTAATTAGACTGAAACTGAATATATACATGTAAATGGAAATACTCCATCCTCAATATTTTGATTTTTAATGGCTCATTGTGACTAACCGATATATTATTATAACTAGTCAATTATATTAAAATAATGGTAATATTGATATGTTGCCTACCCCGGAGAAGCTGGAAGACTTATTTTTCGATACCACTTGTATAAAGTAGGTACTTACAATGTATCCACTTACCTTACATAATATTTATTAATGATGGAATCTATAAATGTTAACTTATTATCAGCGGGGCATATATAGTTTTCTCAGTTTCAGTTTTGTTTATTGAGAGAAAGTTAGGCCTGGTGCCGGTACAAAGGACCCGGCTTGCAGGCTACAATTAACATTAACTTACAATTATAAATATTTACAAAGTTTACAGTTTTTGGGTGTGGATTTGTCCTTTAGATAGGCATCCCAGAAATTGAAACAAAATACTAATTAAACTCAGTCTATCAACATTTACCATGCTGGTTTGGTAAATTTGCACATAAAACAGTAATTATCAACAATAGGCTAAGCTGTGATACCTGTGTTAATTTGTAAAAGTGGAGAAAGAGTTGAGATATGATGTTATAAAGTTAGGTTAGGGTTGCATATTATTATTGATGGCAGGTGTGGATGCTGGCTCTGATAACACAGGCTAAATTTTGATAACACAGGACTCTGTCATCCTGGTTCATATAGGTACACATTAACCTATAGTCGCTACACCGTTAGATCCGCACTTGATGTAAACACAAGCCATCAACAACGAACTCGCAATACACCGAAACCAAAGCACACCATAAAATATAGTACCTTAAATATCGGCGATTATCTGTGAGTTTTCAAGATGTACGATAACCCTGGTAAAGAATACTTAAATGTAACGCGATATTTCTAAAATTCCTGAGTAAATATCGTTCTGTTGCAACATAAATACGAGGTATGAGTCCACGTGGTGTTTGTTTTGTGTTAGTCACAGGTGATAACATCAGGTTATCGCGGAGGGATACAAGGGGCGGATCTAAGGCTGGATGGAGTATAGGTGTCGTTGCCTACATAATTCCATCATGTGTGAGTAAAGACAGGGGACAAAATTTGACACAAGTATAATAGTTTTCCCTTTTTGATGAAGGTGGGAAAAATGTAAATGACCTAGCTACTGCCTGTTTTCTAAATTTATTGATGAACTTGGTAAATGTTTTGTTAACATTCATTGCATTTAACTGTTGCCAGAATGGTTTAACAAAAACCAACCCATACCATCTTTAGTTCAACAGTTTTTGGGTGTAGATTTGTCCTTTCAAAGTGTTTCATTTATATATAAACTGTCCTAACTAGTTTTACATCGATATACACTACAACGTCGACCCATATTGTTCAATTATACACCTAAAACAAAAGTAGAATTACATACCTTTCAATACCGGTATCACCATGTTACAATATAGGTTATGGATTCTTGAATAACTTCACTGAAGAATTGACCATTTCTTAATCACTTAAAATTACACACTATAAATGAAAATAATCATTTTAGTTTAATAGTTCAACTATAACAAGTAGAACTTACGAAAACCAGGCGAAAAACTGTTGAATTGCTAAATAGAAACCGTTGAAAAGTGCAGCGAAAAATATCTGTTATAATTCTCGTACTACAACAAGAAAACTACTGAATAATTAATTTTGTTTAATTTACAATATTTACAAATAAACACAATCACTGAAACAGCATATACCGCCACTAATTCACTTTCAATTAAACAAAACTAACACGTGTTTCCCCATAACATTCCACACTGGTAGCCATGTTTGTTAGTATGCCAGGTTCTCGGCTATCAGCTGATCGGCCCGGGCCATAGCCTGAGATTCACGCGAGCCTCGCTTCCGTGCTAGTGACGTCAGCTGGTGTAGAAGTCGCTAGCCGCTTGCTCTGATTGAACTGACAGAACTAGTGATAGTATAGCTCGTTTTAGAACACTGAAATATTTAAATGAAAGCTTTATGTGAGTCACCCACATTCAGTAGCAGTATATTTCTTTCGGAATCAAAACGTAATCCAGACGTACTTGAGAGTTGTTTTTCTCAAATCAGGGGTCAGACAGATGTCATGATTATCCCTTAACAACTATCACGAAGCACAGAATAAAATCCTAGCTTCTTGGACGCAATTGTTCCGAGAGTTATGCAAGGGATATTGAAATAATTGAAAGTGACGATAAAGAGGCAGAATAAGAAGTAGGGGAAGAAGAAAGGAATTTAAATAATAGACCAGCAGGAATATGAGGATTATGAGTTCTTTTCCTGTGTTGACTATGTTACTGAACAACTAGATCACATACAAGAAACAAAGGATACAAGCACAACTTCCCAAAACGTGCAACTTTTAGAAATGTTGGCAGCCTGTGTAGCATATAGATTAAGAAAGTCAAAACCAGATGAAATTACTTCGTTGTATGGGACATATACAAGTTACTTTCCTGCAGATAAATTGTGGCTTTCGTCGCTTTCAAGGGGAAGACTAATTAAACCAATCAAGCAGTGACTTCAATCCGACATTTAATATTTGAAACAATTGCTCCTTTAGCTTCAGTAATTTAAATGTAATGGTTAGAGGTGTTCTATAGGTAGTTGTAATTACAGTGTTTAAAGTTTCTGCATATTAAAGCTCACGTAAATTAACTTTTATTTGCTTTAATAATTGCAGCACACCTAAAAACTGTAATCACAACCATTCAAGCTCACGTATTAAACTTTACGTGTCATCGGCAGCAATATGCTAATAAATAAATAAATAAATAAATAAATAAATAAATAAATAAATAAATAAATAAATAAATAAATAAATAAATAAATAAATAAATAAATAAATAAATAAATAAATAAATAAATAAATAAATAAATAAATAAATAAATAAATAAATAAATAAATAAATAAATAAATAAATAAATAAATAAATAAATAAATAAATAAATAAATAAATAAATAAATAAATAAATAAATAAATAAATAAATAAATAAATAAATAAATAAATAAATAAATAAATAAATAAATAAATAAATAAATAAATAAATAAATAAATAAATAAATAAATAAATAAATAAATAAATAAATAAATAAATAAATAAATAAATAAATAAATAAATAAATAAATAAATAAATATCTGGGCTGTGTATTTGTTTAAACGGATGTGATATCGCCATGTTTTGAGTAAGAGGATGTTGGAAACGAAAAAAGCCTTGATTTTTCTAGTTTATCTTACTCCGAATAGAATTACTTATTTCATAAATAACTTAAAAATATCTTTGCGGGCCGTATGCGATAGGACCGAGGACCGCAATTGGCCCTCGGGCCGCGGGTTGGACACACCTGGTTTAAACCTTACAGTATTGCTATATGCGCCTTGCAGCTACAAGAGAATTGGCAATTAGATAATTTCTCCAAATGTTTATCTCATTAATATCAAACTGATAGAGGAATAATAGTTTGTACAAAAGTAGAGAAGGTCGTGTGATTGGAATATATCTGATTTTTACATTTTTTATTTTTGCAATTGCTAGATGCACGCTAATTATGATTACATTTAGATAATTAAAACAATCTATTTTGTTAAAGGTTTCTAGAATGAAGTGCTATGCTTTAATTATTACTTGCAAAAATAAATAGAGGGTAGATTTTGATTGACGTCATACTGCACTGTGTGTAAGTACATGGGGCTAATTTAATGTTGCATGCAACGTGAAGGAAGAAAGTTCTTCTCCTAGAGGCGACAAGCAGCTCCAGAGACTAGGATGATAACCCAGGGCTTCTATCTGCTCCAGATTCTCCCAACCTGCCATTCCACGGCTCTCCTCCACAAACTAAACTAAACTAAACTAAATTACACTATAACAAATATAAAGGAGAATCAGAAACTAAGCAAACGTGCATTCCAAAGTGTGTTGTGAAACTTCCTGTCTCTTCTAAAGGAACATGCTTGCAATGTAGTGCAGCTACCTGAGTTTCGCAGTCTTGATAGTGGAACTAGCTGCAATCAGTGAGTGTGTAGACTCTTTTTAAATTCTATCTACCCCGGGCGCGGTACGGATGAACTACTTTTATATAAAGTTACAAGTTGTTTTAATTGCTCTTTATTGATATTAATAAACACTTCTCAAACAGTAATCTTCACACTTTTCACGTCGCTAAATAATCCGCTAAATTATGGCGGATTCGTCGTTATACAAATCAATTTACATCTAATCGATCCTTCCGATTAATGTTCCAATAATGTGCAGAACGTTCATAGCAGGGTTACCATATCATGATGTCAACAAACTGGGGGAATTCAGTTAACGACATTTATTTCACATACTTTTCATTTCCTTTGACCTTTTTCAGGAAATCCTTTTTACAGACAATCCTGAGATAATGTTGGGTATTATTTATTATATTATAGCACTTATTTCATCAAAGAGTACAGAGTCATCAATAACTATGTTAACACTTCTTAAAAATAACAGTTTTTCCCACCGCTGGTTCTTTATCCAGAGTTATCCATTGAAACACAGACATACCACTGTATTGGGTCATCCAATTATAACTAACAGTGTAAAAAGTATACACATCACTCTCAAAGACTTAAGCTAAATTTTCATCATCACATTTACAAATAATTTCCCTTACTTTTAAAGGGACAAAATGGTTTTCTGCCCTTTCATACAAACTAGCGACAGTGCTCTGTAAAACAGAGTAAACTTCTACAACAGTATTGTTCTCTTCTTCAATGTGCAGAATTTGCTTTTGCAAAAAACTCATTACACTGTGTACACACCATAAGTACCCTTCTGTTCTAAAAAGAGCCTAAAAGTTACAGGACAGTTTTGCTCGGACAAGAAATAACCTTTTAGAGCATCGTATATCCTCTCAATTGCAGGTGCAAGGGATAACCATCTTGTTTTACTATGAGACAAAACTGTTCCTATAAACTCACACAATTCCATTAACTTCTGAACTCTTACAGTGTAAATTGAAAAATGTGAAAATACTTTATGTATGAATGCTTCCACATCCAATTTCAAAATATCACAGGCAGCCTTCCCAGCATCATGCTGAATATGATAAGAACAGCCATTTCCTAAAACAATGGAAACAAAAACTTGACGGTGAAACTTCTCTTGTTCACAGCGTATTCATTACAGTACACAAAGAAACAAGAGAAAGTGACGCGGCGTACAGACGCGGTAAACTTTAAACAGAGTTCACCAAAGACCCGCTAGAGGACATACAAAGCGATTGCTAAAGGCGCGGCGTGTGAATTCATTTTCAAAATGAATTGAAGTCATAAACAAATAATATATTTTTACTCCTAACTAAAAAAACGGGTGTTTTCGTAAAATATTCGAAAACTGAACGGGGGGGGGGGTCGGAGAAGGGTCTCAAAAACGGATGGTCCTGGGTAAAAACGGGTGATATAGTAACCCTAGTTCATAGTATAGTTCAAACTTCACGAATATCACTTAATTTGTCGATAATCACACTTGTATGCATACTTACCGTATCTAAGGACAAGAGTCAATTTTAAACATTTCCTTTCTCCATTAATTAATTGCAAGAAGAAAAAAGAAAGTCAACATAGGCCAGCTATATAACAAATTAGTACAGGATATTCTAGATAGGAGGACTTATAAAGAAATAAAATTATTGTAGAGGGCTTACCGAGAAATACTGTCTCATTTGAGAATAAATTGAGTTATTGTACGAGTAATTTCGTAGGTTTTAAATAAGTATTTACATATGCATATAACGCAAGTAGTTTAGCTATCTTTTTATTTCTCCTCCTCTTTCAACACCATAAGGTCTAACAGACTTCGTCGTGAGGAAATGATACGAGTAAGAATGGAGTTCAAAAGTATGGAAATACCTTATCTATACAGCGAGGGTTGAAGAGATACTCTCGATTAGTAACTACTATCTGTTCACCAGCTCATGGTCTTGGGAAAGAAGTGGAGTGGATACACATTCCGCGTAGTGTAACCCGAGTTTAAAAAAAAAAAAAAAAACTTCCACTCAAACGGTTTTCTGCTGGTTACTTTACCAGCTTACCTCGAATGTTATTTGCGATATCTTTACCCGCTATTAATTTCCCTTAATTTCAGTTGTCAAATCGTATGAGTCATTATTTTATGTTGGAGGTAATGAAAAGAGTAGTGTAAAAGCAGAAAAACCTCCACCTAGGAGTGCTCTGAAATCTGCTGATATTACGTTTGCAAAACAAAGAGTGATATTTCCATGTATAAAACATATCTTTATAATCTTTAATCCCTAAGGGATTAATTGAAAAGCTACTTGATTGAGAACTAGCAGCCGTGGTTGCGGAGACCGCATAACTGGTCGAGAGGGATCGTGGCGTTGACCACGTCCCAGCCTCCACTACTACACCCCACTCATGACGCCTGTGATGGGCAGAGGGGAGGGACGCAGCGGCAGGCGGTAGGTTTTGGCCCAGAAAGGGGTTAGTTAAAAAAATAAGTTTTCGTAAGAACTATCTATATACCCACTAATAAACGATAGAGGATAAAGTAATGTGAATGTAACACATTCAACTTTTTTATTTGTTAGCAATCGAAAAGAGGGTGGCAATGAAATCACTTCATTGAGAGTTCACGAAAATTTCACGTACCTAAGGTGGGTTGGTCGTTAAGGAAGTCAGAAATTGCATACATCTTTTACTGTCTCATTTGAATAAGTAAGTACTCTTTACTAAACAACTCTATATGTCGTATGTTCTAAATGTATTTGAGCATACAACTATATTCTGCAAGCTGTTGGTGCATTTTCTAGAACAACTATTTTAGACAGGGTTATGAAACTATCAAGCGATGTTACCAGACCCGTCACAAAGCTTCCTTAGTAGGTTAATTCCACTGTTAGACACATTTAGATTTTTAATACTTTATCTCCCCCTAAGAACTCCATAAAGTGGTAAGTTTCTCCCTGACAACATAATAATGAATGTAATTCATTTATTTTTGTAAGGAAAACTTCCAACAATTACAGGTGCATGTGAGTAAAATTTCAATGTATTCTGACAAGTATGAGAAGAGAAAATTGTATCTATGTATATAGGCGGCGCTCGCCTACCACCTACGTGTCCTAGGTTCGATCCCAGGGACCCGCATGTGGTGTTTGTGGTCGACGAAGCGGAGTCTGGGCGGGTTTTCTCCAGTTTCTCCGATTTCCCCACCCCTCATTCCACCATCTACTACATCATCACCTTTCCAATAATCGATTTAGTTTGCATTTCATTTCATCCTCTTCCTCACTCTCATACCTGGTGCTTGACTGACCACCCGCTTCCAGGTCTTCACTCTGTCTGGTCCAGAGGTTCCTGTGCTCCCCGATAGGCGTCTGAACCTAGGCACTGGCTTGTAAGTCCTACATAAGGGGAGGGTTATTAAATGAAGAAGAAGATATGTCATTAATTTTTTTAAGAAAAGCTGTGAGATTTAAAAGAGCTTTCTGTACATATTTACCAAGTAGAACAGCAATTACATGCCCCCTAAAAATATTAGCTCTGTGACTGACAGTATTCAAAGTATGCTGAAGTGGATATGATCTTAATTTTCGCCAATTTCTTATGGCTTAACTACCAACTAACCTTAGCTCATTACAACATTATACTGAACTATGAAACTGTTAATATGAAAGTTGTTGTTCGTAATTTAATTTACTGTAGGTGATTACTTCGCGATACTGGCAATAGGCTAGGTGACATAAGCACCTGTTTAAGTTGCCCATGGTCAGTACTTATAGCATCCTGAGTATTGTTTCGTCAAGTCCTTTAATTTGCAGTTAATGCATTAGACATGCAGAGACGACGCTGCTCAGGAAAATGACAGGAAAGCAGATCAGATATGAAGTCGACTTGCACGTCAGGTAGGCAGGGTAGGGACTTCCTCTCTGTCTCTATGTTAATATTCATGATGGCAGAGCACTCTACTGTTTACACAGCTTCTCCTCACGTGGCAGGGTGTCTGTGTGTCGCCGCCCCGTAATTGCAGACAATGCATCGCAACACTACATAGTCTGGCCAAATTTATGAGCTAACATTTGTCTTAAGCCTTGTACAAAATATCAGCGAAATTATCAAATATGGTACACTGCCTGGCAACAATTTCAGGGCTAACTAACTTGAAGCTCTTCCAAATTTATGAGCTAACATTTGTCTTAAGCCTTGTACAAAATATCAGCGAAATTATCAAATATAGTACACTGCCTGACAACAATTTCAGTACTAACTAACCTGAAACTCTTCAAAATTTATGAGCTAGGATTTGTCTTAAGCCTTGTACAAAATATCACCGAAATTATCAAATATAGTACACTGCCTCGCAACAATTTCAGTGCTAACTAACTTGAAACTGTCTCCAAATTTATGAGCTAACATTTGTCTTAAGCCTTGTACAAAATATCAGCGAAATTATCAAATATAGTACACTGCCTCGCAACAATTTCAGTGCTAACTAACTTGAAACTGTATCCAAATTTATGAGCTAACATTTGTCTTAAGCCTTGTACAAAATATCAGCGAAATTATCAAATATAGTACACTGCCTCGCAACAATTTCAGTGCTAACTAACTTGAAACTCTTCCAAATGTATGAGCTAACATTTGTCTTAAGTATTGCAGAAAATATTAGCGAAATTATCAAATATAGTACACTGCCTCGCAACAATTTCAGTGCTAACTAACTTGAAACTCTTCCAAATGTATGAGCTAACATTTGTCTTAAGTATTGTAGAAAATATCAGCGAAATTATCAAATATAGTACACTGCCTGGCAACAATTTCAGGGCTAACTAACTTAAAGCTCTTCCAAATGTATGAGCTAACATTTGTTTTAAGCCTTGTACAAAATATCAGCGAAATTATCAAATATAGTACACTGCCTGGCAACAATTTCAGGGCTAACTAACTTAAAGCTCTTCCAAATGTATGAGCTAACATTTGTTTTAAGCCTTGTACAAAATATCAGCGAAATTATCAAATATAGTACACTGCCTGGCAACAATTTCAGGGCTAACTAACTTAAAGCTCTTCCAAATGTATGAGCTAACATTTGTTTTAAGCCTTGTACAAAATATCAGCGAAATTATCAAATATAGTACACTGCCTGGCAACAATTTCAGGGCTAACTAACTTAAAGCTCTTCCAAATGTATGAGCTAACATTTGTTTTAAGCCTTGTACAAAATATCAGCGAAATTATCAAATATAGTACACTGCCTTGCAACAATTTCAGGGCTAACTAACTTGAAACTCTTCCAAATGTATGAGCTAACATTTGTCTTAAGCCTTGTACAAAATATCAGCGAAATTATCAAATATAGTACACTGCCTGGCAACAATTTCAGGGCTAACTAACTTAAAGCTCTTCCAAATGTATGAGCTAACATTTGTTTTAAGCCTTGTACAAAATATCAGCGAAATTATCAAATATAGTACACTGCCTTGCAACAATTTCAGGGCTAACTAACTTGAAACTCTTCCAAATGTATGAGCTAACATTTGTCTTAAGTATTGTAGAAAATATCAGCGAAATTATCAAATATAGTACACTGCCTGGCAACAATTTCAGGGCTAACTAACTTGAAGCTCTTCCAAATGTATGAGCTAACATTTGTTTTAAGCCTTGTACAAAATATCAGCGAAATTATCAAATATAGTACACTGCCTCGCAACAATTTCAGTGCTAACTAACTTGAAACTCTTCCAAATGTATGAGCTAACATTTGTCTTAAGCCTTGTACAAAATATCAGCGAAATTATCAAATATAGTACACTGCCTCGCAACAATTTCAGTGCTAACTTGAAACTCTTCCAAATTTATGAGCTAGGATTTGTCTCAAGTATCGCAGAAAGTATCAGCAAAGTATATTATATACTGCACTGCTTCGCAACAATTTAATATTTATAGTCTGTCAGTTTGTCCAAATTTATAAGCTAAGATTTCTCTTAAACTTCGCAGAAAGTGTCCGGAAAATCTATCAAATATAGTATATCGCCCTCGCAACAACTTAGCACACAGCTGTAAGTCTGCCCAACTTTGCAAACTAAATTTTCAGAAAATAACTACCTTAAAAAGTAATAAATCTATTTGACCACGGGTGTGTCTTGTCCTGTGCATATAGCAGAAAACTTCGATTCCTTAAAACCCTTTTACATTTTGTGTCTAGATTTCACCGGAAATATGTTTTAAGGCCCCCTGAATAAAAAAAACATTTTTAGAAAAGGGTCCGTGTGTGTGTGTGTGTGTGTGTGTGTGTGTGTGTGTGTGTGTGTGTGTGTGTGTGTGTGTGTGTGTGTGTGTGTGTGTGTGTGTGTGTGTGTACGCACGCGCGCGCGTCTCTGAATAGCGTAATTCAAAAACGAAAAGTCGATTTTGATAAAAATGTCATGTGTTAAAATGTTTTTATGACAATTTTGAATTTTCTGGCTATAGCCTATGTAATCCTGTTTACTCTGACGCTACGTTGTCGAGCCGCTGATGGGATGAGGGTTGTTGATGTTTCAAGTATCCCGCGTTGGATGTATCCACTGGATGCTGTAAGATGTTACTGGACACCAGCACCACATTAATAAAGACGCCACTTGTAAAGAAAATGCGGTCCCCCTCCTTGCGTCATTACCTCGACTTAGCTCGGTAAAAGCATGGATTTGAAGTTCTCAGGGTACTTTGTGGGTATTAAAGAAATAGCCCAAACTTCGTTTTAGAGGTTTATTCGATGCGTTCCTTCTTTTCAGCATCGAGAGGAGTCGACCACGATTACATTCCAACAATCCTTCTCACCGGTTTTTCATTGTCCTCTAGTAACGGTCTTTCCTAGCGTCCTGCCGCTACCATACTCACGCGCCACCTGGATTTTAAACATTCGACTGTTGGTCACGTGAAGCTGGCATGTTAACCTCGCGGTCAACACGTGATTCTTGTCCTCGTACACTGAATTTCTGTTTCATCTTGACGAATTTTACATAACTGGTAAACTGTAAGAGATAGACCAGATCTTACTATAGAAAAAAATTAGATCTCGTTACAACACACATTGTTTGTCCAAATAATTTTGTTTGTAGAATGAACCGTTTCAGAGATGTTCCTTGTAAGAATGGTTAGTACAAGAGTAGAGAAAGTCGTGTGAGTACAACACATCAGAATTTATTAGTGTTTTTCATCGTGTGCCTGTAGAGTATTACTTTATCTCTAATTTTTAAAGTAAGTAATCAATTTCTTATACATCCTGGTAGAAAAATGCAGTGGCATCAAGGTTTGCTTTATTTTAATGAAGGGTTAAATGAAAGCTGATATATAATCATAACCAGTGCAATTTAAGCAGAGACATGTCCCGTAGTAAAGCAACTCAGTGTATAATGCCCCTCAAGCATGCACGTTGATGACTGTGCAGATGACGAATGGCGGCGTCCTGCATCAGTTTGACAATGGTTGTGGTTCCTTATGTTCCATTCCATGTACGATGGGTGGGGACTATGCTGGCCACGATCAACAAGTACTCCCGAGCATACACTCACCAGTGAAGCATGGGATCCGAAACAAGAGCAGGTATTTGGAATAGGAACAAAGGGGGGGGGGGGTGCCAAAACTTTACAGCTAATGTCAGATATGGTGTGGACACAGGCAGTGAAGGAATACAGTAGAGCCGCGAATATCCGAACCGAGGTCCCGTTTTACAAAGTATGTCATGCAAAGTATGTAATGTCGGCGCACAAACAAATGTAGACTGAACTCCCCTGAAATATGTTCTTGACTCACTCCACCTGCCATCCCTCCCCTACACTGCTGTTCAGGTTCCAACACGCCTCATTCACTGACGAGTATGGCTGTTTCATGAAGAGTGCTAGATATGCGCATTTCAATTTGTAAATATAAAGCATTACAATATCAAACGCAACTTTGATCACAAGCATAAATCACACTTTAGTGATCTTACAGCTATTTAGTTATAATTTCAAAATGTACTCGTAGAACTTGTCTATATTAACCAAATAGAGGTCTTCGAGGTGGAGAAAAAAACAGGATTTCTGAAGATAAACCCAATACCCAAAGTTGATAAATGTCTTTTGACACGCCGTGTTACTAGTACTTCCTCAAAGGTTGACCTACAAAACTTAACGACAATCGGACTAGGTAGCCGGGATAACGGCTTTAGATTCAAGCGACGGCGCAACATCAATATCGTGATATTTTTATTTTCACGTCTAGAACGTTGCCGATTGCTTTTATTACCTCCGCCGTTCTTTTTTCGCTTGAGCTTATCAAGTAAAGAGTACCTTGTTAGGTCTTCCTCACGTTGCTATAACTGTTTTTCTTTTGTAAAACGGAATTTTATATTTTAAGTTTTTCCAAGGCTTTTTAAGTTTCTTCTAGTTTTTTCAAGTGCATTATTTTAACGACTATCAAGTTTTTTCATGACAGCAAGTCAATTTCTAGTGTTCGTAGAGAAGTTTTTAGTACAGTAACGTGATTTTTATAAATAGGCAGTGAAACTTGAAGAACAATGAAATGGTTAGTTGTAACTATATTACAGGTTGTCAGAGTGAGCAGTGAGAGGGAGCAAGCGGCAAGTCAAAACAAACCGATATGACTACGACACAAACAGTCGACATATAGCTCCACGGTTCACTCTTCGTAAAGTTTCAGAACTGAAGTCTGTAATTTTCATAACAGATTTATCTGTATTGGATATTTCGTTCGCCCAGAGAAAAACGTTTTATCTATAATTAATTAATGAATAGTAAGTATACACTTTACCCTTAAAATTATATTTATCTGCATATTTTCAAATCAAAATGCTTCTATTTTATGTAACAGATTTACGACACAAGTATATCTAAAGTATTCATAACAGAACTGTATAATATCCAGGATTTTTGGCGAGGAACGTTTCTAGTTTTATACAAACAATTCTCCTAACCTCACCAATAGCTTTATTTAACTTGCTTGCGTATTTTCAAATAACTGTTTCTGAGAACCAGACGTGGAACAACTGTTGTTACTATATTCTGATTTCGCATGTGGCACTTTAAGGTTACACACATTGTTGCTTTGTTTATTGTTGGGCTAAGCCTTTTAAAAACGACACCATGCCGCATTTTATGAAACAGAGAGCAAATAAGTATCCAGTCAATGAAACGTTTATAGTTGATTAAATAATTATTTATTGAATTCAACAATGTTGTGAATAAATTCATTGGAATTTTTTTTTTAAAAAAAGGCATTTATAGGCACCAAAAGGCAGAAATAGGTATTTATGTTAAAATAGGTGCCTATATGCACCATAAAAGCTGGTTAATACGTTTTTAGGTCAATTGAATGTGTAATTTAGGCTCAATAGACTGTAAAGGAAAACAATAGGTGAAACACTAAATATCAGAACTCTAGTTATAAGTTTTGCATTATCCCATTGGTGAAACAGTCGGATTGCCTCGAGCACAGTTCTTATGTTTTACTGTTGTGGAATCTTGTTTCACGAAATCTAAATATTCCTAGCGGATGTTCAAACATTCCAAATGTGCAGTCGACACATTGTTGTTTATCGATCTCCTCACCGCTTCACCTCACATACATCTCCATTTTTATAATACGCTAATATTGACAATTGAGTATTGAGGTAGAACACCTGATTATACCAAGTCTAGAAGAATCACTGTAAGTTACGGTGTTGTACTCCAGTGTTGCTGGGTCTGCACTTCTAAAGTACCACTCTCTCCTTCTCTTTTTACCTCTCTCTCCATCCGTCCGTCCGTCCATCTCCATGTTTAACTAAACATCTATTCGGAGATACCTCGTGGCTCACTGTTTGGCGTATTTTTCTCTAAATAAGTTATTTTTAATCAAGGGACGTCAAAATGTATTTTCGGTGAATATCCGGTATCTCTTTTGTGTGGAATAAAATAATTTACTATACTTATTATAAATATACAATTAGTACAGAGAGCAACATTTAGTAGCTTTAAAATATTTATTGATGTGTGGATTCAAATAGAGATGGATGCTAAGGATTTGACAAGTCCAAAATTAGTTAATGAAGGTAGAGCGTATAGCAATTCTGTGAAACTGTGGGTATACAGTGGTAGGTATTTTTATTTGTTGACAGTGGAACATAGTGTTTGCACAAAGCATTAATGATATATTTGTTTTCACAACATTTTGTGTTGATGAAAGCAGTCTGGGTCGTCATCCAGAAAGCATATCCATGTAGCATGTAAACAGAGCCATGCGTGTGATAAATGACAAATACGGGTCGTGAAGTATTCACAACCACTGTCACCGGCAACGAATTTCTCCATTTCTGAAACGTCAACTCTCAAAAGTGATTGACTGACTGCCGCCTGTCGGCCTGCTGCAACAATCAATAATAGAAACCTTTAATGGCGGCGCGGATCACAACCCATAACCTTCCCTTGTCAGATGTCACTTATACCTCGCATACTCGCTCCTTAAAAATAATCTTGATCCGGAAAATAGTTAACCTTGATATCGAAATGATAGGTCCAGGTCATTTAAAAGGAATCAATAAATGAAGTAATTAGAATCATGATAAATTATCGATAAAGAATAGATAAGGAAAACAAGCAAACAAAATTATGGATATCAGAGGAATACAATGTATAATCTATACAATGTATGTTGTATAGAGTTAGAATGTATAAAATCTGACAGACACAAAAATTACTTTTCGATTAGTAGATAGTTAAGTAGATAATTAACGAGTGAATGTCTTCCTTAGACCAACTGGTAGAATTTCGATCAGCCAGGGGAATGTAATTAGCACAGTCGCTGACTTCTGAGAATTTTATAAAAATCAGAGTGGAAATCAGTGAGTGTGTAGCTGGATGAGAAACGGAAAGTAAGCAAGATGGCACAATATCGCCACTGAAATTGGCATGTCCTTGAGGGTTAGCCCAGTCAGTTAGTCTGGTCACCTGGTTATTTCAACAAAACCCACAAGGTACACTAAAGGAGACGTAAAATTTTATGTAGCAAGTAGAAACACGACCTTCATGCTGAAACTTGTGGGAAAACTGTGACATCAAAGATTGGGCAAAATTGGTCCTGTGGAATGTGGTAACTGCTTGCCAACACGTGGAGACAACTGGGCAATATCATGTTGAAAAAGACTGATCGTGAACAATATTAATAGAGCGCATAGTTGTTCACGACAATGGGACTGAAAGTAGCGACGATGATATAGAAGGTATTTCTGGCATAGCTGCAGAAGAACAAGAAAAAGAGGACAGTGGTTTGTCAGGGGTAGAAGAACTAGAAGACCGTGAGGTGTTGCTCAATACATTGTTGCGTAGGAGTACTACTGCGCATTATAAAACTTTGTGCAAGTATCCTGAAGTTTACAGTGTTTTACACTGTCCAGTTCCACTATATACAACTCCCGTCCCGTCTCAACTTGCACCGTTCTTCGAGCTGCAGTTCCGATGTCTTACATCTATAAGGTAAGTGACTCGCATTGCAGCTTTCCATTAAAACTATCACATGTCAAAATCTCTTGTGTGATCTATAGCACCGCTAATGGTGCTGATTTTACCTATTTACAAGATTGTTCAACAGCTCATACGGTGAATATTTCTATGAGAAAAATTAAAGGTATGTTTCAGAACAGAATAATAGACATTTGTGCCCCTCAGTCTCCTGACCTAACCTCCTGCGATTTCTATCTGTGTGCTAATTTAAAACAGAAAATGTACAAAACAAGCACACACATCCTGGAAGAATTAAAACAAAATATCTGCCAGGAAATTGCCTGTATTTCTCAACGTGAACTACGGCGAGTGATGGATAGTTTCCTAAAAAGTGTCAAAAATGTATGGACAACGACGAGGGCCAGTTTCAGCATCTCTTTTAATAAAGTTGGCAAGTAAAGCCTTTAAAACTAGTTTTAAAAATATGAGGATTCATCCGCGTCTTTCTATGATAGAGGCAGACTGGTAACGAGCGCCGAGGATGCGGATAAACAAAACACCACGCAGCCGGTTCACAAGTGTTTTGTTCTCCCGTTAATATTGGTAAGTATGGTAATTATTACCTAAATCTAGTATTTGAATAGACACTTAATTCACTAAAATCTTCTTGGGTTATAAGGAATAATGCCCCAGCTGTCAGTATAGAGTGATATTGGGTAACTTCTACACAATGAAGACTCGCATACAAGGTTTCATGGTAATGTTTGAGTAGGTACTGAAGAGCGATTGCTGCTGGCGGGATCACAACCCCATAACCTTGCGTTGCCAGATGTCACTTAATGGTAGTGTGGGCAAGCCAAGCCAAGCCAAGCTAGCCAGCGAGCCAGCGAGCCAGCTCCCGATGCAGTTAGTGTAACACATCGTGCGTATCTAATGGAAAACACGAGAAGTGTATTAACAACCCTTTTTATTAATTTAACAGGTAATACAGCAGCTGCCTACTTGCCTACTTTCTCTTGTGGAAATGTCCCCCGGAAAGCCTGTGTTCACTTTCACAGCTACCTCGTATACACGTATTTCACATACATACGTACGTGATCTGCATCACTTCCTTTGATATCATTTACTAAGAAGCCAAAGCAACACTTAACTTATTCAGTAAAACCCGAAAATAACAGATACAAGCCAGTTTTCAAAACGGATGTCAAATTTCTCTCAATTTTTAATCACATAACCTCAATTTGTACAACTCAATAACTGACTAAACTGATATACTTAAATATTTTCCTTTATTTATATTTGCAAATAAAAGCAGCGTGACAGACGAGCATCGTATATCTTTCAGGTATTTTAAATTATGTTTCCTATGGTAACAGAACAACAAAATATCATACTGGAAGATGCCATACTTTGGGAAATATTCAGTGTCCAAAGAATCTTTGTCTATTCGTTATGAGTTATTAAATATACAAAAATTACATAAAATTACTCAGAACGAAAAGGACTTAATGGGATGTACCAAGAAAATTCAGTATAGGTATGTATTGTATTTGTCCTGAAAATATCTCTATCATATGGCATTTTAATTAAAATCGTTACAACTGTTTTCGAGAAAGTAAACATTAACGACAAAATTTTCCATGTAAAGGATACTTTGAGGATATTTTCTTGAAAATTCTTGTGCCATATACCGAAGACACTGAAACTAAATACTAACTTTTGATTTGATAGACATTTCGTTTTTGAGTTACGCGCACACGCACACGCCCACACACGCTCACACCTTTTTTCTAAAAATGCCTTTTTTATTTAGGGCCTAACAAATGTATTGTTTGTTAAAATTTTAGCATCGAATCTTTAGATCGGATGTAATACTTCCTCTATTTACTTAGTTAAGTAATAGAGACAATAAAAATCTGTTGTGTTGCACTCACATGTTTTTCTCTACTCACTCTTGTACAAGCATATTCTTCTAGCTACATGTTAATTGAGATATCTTGGAAACAACTTTTTCGTTAATCACATAACTGAAAAATAGTTTAATAAATTATCGCTAAATGTTTAACAGTGATAAAGATAATCCTAAGTAAGTTTGCAATAGGTAAGTAATATTACAGTAGTGGTAAGGTAATTTTGCAACATGTTATCATCTGATCCCTACGGTACATAGTCTTCATCTTCAAAAACTGAACTTTCACATCAATTTCACATGTAATGTGTCTACATTTCATTTGTCATGAAAACATTCGTATCTTAAACATGTGGCAATTTAATCAAAATCGTTGGACAATATTCAAAAAGTCAAAGGGTAGTTTGTGGTGGGGATTTTTTAAAATCTTACATTTTCTTACTGTACTTCTAATTTTTACATTAAAAATTAACCTTTTATTTTTAAAAAGTAATACTCTTGAAGAAATTGCCTCTCTGAAGATCCAAAGCATCATTGTGAAACTTAAATTATGTGACAAAAGTTGTACAGAAATATTACCAATAGTTTGTGAGAACACTAGGCTTTTATATTGAAAAATGTAGTTTTGAGAACATAGAAGTTCAAATAAAACTACAATAAAATTTGCATATAACTCGCATGCATTAGTATATATTTACTCTGAAATCACCCCAAAAATATTACAACTAACAAAGTCACTAAAAACTGAACTTCAGATATTGCAATTTATATATTTCATCTTTATTAATGTTAATATACTTTGTGTAGTTTCCTTTTTGAAACACTGGAAGGAGTTTCCACATTCTCTGCAGGATTGTTCAACACTAAATGTTCACCTTCTTGTACCGTTACGTCTTGTTATATCGCAGGATATGTTCTATAATGTTCATTTCCTTTGTATTTCCTCTTTCTAAACAAGTATAAGTTTTTTAATTGTGAGAACACCACAAAAAGGAGCACAATATACAAATATCTAACAAATATGGACAATCTGGCCACA
Source organism: Tenodera sinensis (assembly GCA_030765045.1). Lineage (NCBI taxonomy): Eukaryota > Metazoa > Arthropoda > Insecta > Mantodea > Mantidae > Tenodera > Tenodera sinensis. Next base: position 17,864,987 of record CM060961.1, read on the forward strand.
AAAATCTGATGTCATATTGAATTCCAGACTAGCCAACATATGAATCAAATTTTCCCCTAAAACAGAAGCCAAACCACTGCCTTCTGGAGCAAATAGTTTCGGAGTTATCCTTGCTTTGTTTCATAAAACCTTGCAAGCATTTTAAAAGTATTGCAGTTATATTTATATAAATTAATTTAAAACAGTAAATATTGGTCAATTGTAGTAGAACATATACAAACTCAATCAGAATATATTGCATTTTTATAACTTTCAAAAAATAGAAAAAATAAAAATAAAAAAAAATAAAAGAATCAAAATTTCTCATTTGAGCTCTTTATGATACTCCTTGATTTGAAGTTTCAAAATAACTTGTGCGAATGGCTGTACGTTGTAGTGTGGACTCTCCGAGTTATTCAGAAAACTCATCCATCATCTGTTAAATAAAAGAGTGCCTGGTGGAAAGAATTTCATCTGATTTAAGACAGTTGTAATAAACAGTGGACGAGAGACCGACCATAGCTATAGGAATTCGTTTTTCCGTTAAGACGTTTCACTCTGTAAATTGTCCTTCTGTTCCATGGAAATTATGTTCACACCAAACAAGATGGCCTATGGTGATCAAGGTCCATTCTCTGTGTGACTGAAGTTTATGTTCAAGGTGTTGTTTATTACTTACTATACTATATATAGTAAATGGCCAATTATTATTGTATTCGGGCAAAAAATTTCGATTTGGAAATTTCACAAGAAATATACGTTTTGAGGTCTCCTAATTCCAAAAAGCAGTTTTACTTTCTATACTATACTACGTATAGTAAGCAAAGGGAGTATTATATTCCACCCAAAAATTCTATGTCGATATTTCACCGGAAATATTCGTTTTCAGACCCTCTGAATAAAAAAAAAGCATTTTCAGGAACAGATCTGCGTGTATGTGTTTCTGTCAGTGTGTCTATTGGCACAAAGACGAAGTCCGTTGAAAACCAAAGCTGGTTTTTAAGCTTAATATTTTTCAAGGATATAACACGAAGACTTTTTTCTTTCTTTTTTTTTTTTTTTGGAAAATTTCTTCACCCTAAGCTACCCTTTACATGGAAAAGTTTTCCAAAATTTTGATTTTCTCAAAAATAGCTAACGATCTTGATTAAAACACCACACGTTTAAGATATTTTTATAGTAATGAAATTTATCTTTTGAATTTTCTGGCTCTAGCCCACATAGTCCTGTTTACTCTAGATAACTTTTGTATAACTGGTAAACCGTAAGAGATAGACCAAATCTTACTATACAAAAACGTAGATCTCCTTAAAACACACAAGTTGTGTCTGAATGCATTTTGTCGTGGCATGAACCATTTCGGAGATATCCCTTGCTATTTGAGTGAGGTTTGGAATAATTAAACTTTGCTCGAATGGAACATCGTTATTAATTCTTCTATATCTTAGCCGTGCAAAGAGGATGGAATTTCAAAGTCTTCGTATAGTGACCATTTCCACATTCCCCTTGCAGCTACAAGGAAATAAACAATAAGACAATTTCTACAAATGTTTATCTCTACTAATATGAAGAAGATAGAGCAATAGGAGTTTGTAAGAATAGTTATTAGAAGAATTAAGAAAATCATGTGAATGCAACAGGTCGGATTTTTTAATGATATGAAGATATCCCTATTTCTCGATACTAAATACCAATACGGATTTTAAGCACCAACACTCGATACTGACAGTATAAAGACGAACTATATTTTATTAGTAGTTCTCTGTGTATAAACTATTCAAGCAATTTGGTTTTCCTCGTTATTTTCAGATGTCTGATATGTTCAGACAGCGACATAGAACTCGTACATTGTCTTTTCAATAGAGGTTCTGTAAACTTCCCTCGATGCATAAATCTAACATACTTTTTGAATGTATTGTGTGACGCCACCGCGCGAAAACGTGTTTTCTGCATATTTTACACACTGCTGTTATTGTTAGCATTGTCTACTTCAAAACAGCTCTACACTTCACTCATGTTTTATGTAATTTCACTTTTGTTCACATTAATTAACTGAACATTTGTTGTTTTACTTTAATGCCATATACAATTGGGTGCTCCTGTGACGAGAAGGCGAAAATTCCTAACTTGTGCATGAATACAGGGCTATAGTCCTCCAGTCTTCTGCCCCTGTGCAAATATAGAGGAGATTTCACGTGATGGTACATTCAAATATGACAAAAACCTGACATGTTGCACTCACATGACTTTCTCTACTCTTGCACTAACCATTCTTACAAACTCTTATTCCTATATCTTCTTCGTAATAGCTGAGATAAACATTTGCAGAAATTATCTTATTGCATAGGTGCAAAAAATTATTTTGTTGTTTATCGATGCTCAAAATTGCTAGCATCATATTAGTGTCACCGGTGTGCTGGAATTTTGTCCCTCAGGAGTTATTTCACATGCCAGTAAATTTACTGACCTAGAGCTGTCGTTTTTAAACACACTTAAAAAGAGAGGCTCCAGAGGCAGTTCGAGTCGAGTGGGGAAGCTTATTCCCCCACCCGAAGTGTCTTTACCGCAGTACCTAGCTGTTATACGGCTTTACCTGCGCGATAGTATGGTGTTTTGGTCTACAGGGATTTAAGCTCTGGGAATGTTTGGGATCAGGGGTATTTTAGGGACAAGATGGATGATGGTAGGGATTGGTCCATGAACGGGCACTGCCCATACATGCTGATTGACTGGTTAGTCAATCAGGTGACGCGCTAATCTCCTCCTGGTTCTGGCCGTCAGTCACACGCTGAGAGGTGATCTGAGTTAGGCGATTTACTCTGTTTCAAGTACAGGTATTCATTTTGCCTTTCCCATCTGCGAAAATTAGACCGTTGGACTTAAAATGTCCTTCGGCAATTTTTTAGATGGTAGTCGGCGAGGCTCTCTCTGGTCATATTGTCCCAGAGTATTCACCAGTGGATTAGGGTGGTTCTGGAGTTTGTTGTACATTGTGCGAGCGCGGGTTTTAATCACGTCGACAATGTACGGGATGCCGGAATGTTCGTGAAGGATGTGGGCAGGGAATCTCCAACCAGTGTCGTAGATCATCCTTAATGCCCGGTTCTGCAACGTCTGGAGTCTGATGAAGGTGGACTTTGCCACCACTCCCCAGACTTCGCATCCGTACAGGACCAGAGGCGGAATGATCGCACGATACAGTTGGAGTTTCAGGCGAATGGGCATGGTTTTGGAGCTGAGGATAGGATACAACTGCCGTAGGGCTGCGTGACCTTGTAGTACTTTGCCCCTGACGTGATGCCTATACGTTAGCCGCCGGTCCAACGTGACCCCGAGATACTTCGCCGTAGTGACCCAAGGGATCTGACGGCGCCGAAGCACGAGGTCCTGCGGGAGCCGGTTTGCCAGCGTGTTGGCCAGGAGAATCGCAGAGCTTTTCTCCGGGTTGATAGACATGCGCCAGTTCTCGCACCATCTACTGATGGTACAGAGGTGGGCTTGTACTTGACGGTAGCTGTAGCGCGGGTTCTTGTTAGCTGCGAAGATCATGAGATCGTCCGCATACTGACAGATGTGAGTGTTGGGGTGCGTGGGGAGATCGGCCATGTAAGCATTAAAGAGTGCCGGTGACAGTACACTGCCCTCGGCATCGGTATGGGCCGGATTTGAACCCACGACTTTGGTATCAGTAGGCCAGCGTCTAACCAATAGGAGCTCGCCACAACGTAGCGATATCGTGTGCTTGTGTGCGAAAGAGATAGACATAGTAGCATGCGCGCAGCGTAAGAATAGCGTTTTGCTGTACGTTTTACATAGAGTTATTAAGTGGAACTGTAGATCAAAATGTAAGGTAAATTTGCGTAATCATTTAAACCAAATAAATCTTTCTCTACTATGTATAGAAAGTAGAGGAAGTATCTACCTACTGTATTCCATCCAAAAATTCGATGTCGAGATTTCATCGAAAATGTTTTCAGGTCCCTTGAATTAAAAAAAAAATAGATAAAAGGTCCGTGTGTGTGTGTCTGTGTGTGTGTCAGTCTATGGGAAGCATAACTCATAAACGAAAATTCGGTTAAAAACGAAAGTTGGTATTTAAGTTTAATGTCTTTCAAGGATGCAACACGAAGATTTCGAGAAAAAAAAATCCTCCAATTTAAGCTACCCTTTACCCCTTTTCGAAAATTTTTATTTCCTCGAAAAGTCTCTAAAATTTTTTATTAAAATGCCATATGTTTAAGACATTTTTTATGACAAACGAAGCGTATATTTTGAATATTCTGGCTATAACTCATGTAGTCCTGTTTATTCTAGGTGACTGTTGCATAACTGGTAAACCGTAAGAGATAGACTAAATCTTACTGTGCAAAAAATGTAGATATTGTTAAAACACACAATTTATGTCCAAATAAACTTTGTTGCAGATTCGCTGTTGCAGTAGAGGCTCTGAAGGCCTTATGCAGGAGGTTTGAACTCCTAGTACTTTGCCAAACCACCACCACGCCACATTCAAGTTTTTCAAACATCCTAGCAAATTTTTATTCTTTCTTATGTTTTACCCCAGAACAAAGAAATAAAGAAAGGAAATACCTTGCTTAAATTCTTTGTTAGTGAGAATGAGGGGAATGTAGCGTGAAAGTATTCGTTGAAAGTTGTCTGTCATTCAGAAGGGAGCGCTGATCCGTGATGAAGAAATACTTTCCACTTGGAAAACGATAACCTGGTAGTGCACAGAGGGGAAAACTGTGAGAAAGTGATGTGGTTTTATCGAATGCAACATGGCGGCATAACCAACCCTCCAGTGTTATTACATGGCATATGCCGCCACCTCGATACTGCTAAAGGATTAGGTTAGTCATGGACACCCCTCGTTTGGAATGGGAATTGGATTTCCCCAACGGATATTAAAAAGACGTTCAGGTAACGACCCAACGTTCACGTTCAGTTGGAGTTTTATTACCTCAACATACGTTCATAAATAAAGCTATCTTAATCTCTGGAAACGAGAGTTACACAAACTTAAATTAATATCAACGGAGAACTGTTTTCCGGGTCAGAAATGCTTCAAATAAGAATAAGATCTTCCACCAAAATAGAAAAATCAACCTGTTGTATTCACGTGACTACCTATTCTTCAGAAACACTTTGCGTAAAACAAGACAAAGATCTTAGTTTAGTTTAGTTTATTTTAAAAGTATTGGCCTGGTGCCGGTACAGTGGGCCCGGCTTACAGGCTATATTTACATTGATTTACAGTTGACTTTGTTCATATTTACAGTTTTCGCTATATACAAAAACCCATACGGTGACCATCTGTAGGTCACCGAGAATAGTTTTCTTTTGTCTTTTGTCTGTTTCGTCTTTGGGTTATATATACATATGTACATATTTACAAATTATATACAGACACATACACGCACGCATTCACCCACACACACACTCGTACACACATACACACACATCTTCACTGGGCACACCAGAAATATGCGTCCCAGCGCACTACACTATTTACAGTTTTGACACTATATACACTGTCCCGCGGTGGCAGCTCCTGAATATTTTCCGAGGCGAGGGCCTCTGCCGGAACATGTATGTGGCTTAGGGACGAGGTTGCGTGGACGCGCATTAGTCGGCGAGCCGAGCCGCTTCTAGAACATTTTTATCCTAGTATGTTTGCGGTGCTTCGGCTCGCCTTTGCCGATGTTAGCGATCACGTCATTTTCGTGGTTCCTAATGCGCGTCCATGCCGCCATTGCTCTTTTGTCTATTGCCTCCGGGATGAACGGGATATGAGTTTCGAGGTGAAGAGTTTGGGTGGTGGTGAGGAGTGGAGCAGAGAGGATTTTTCTGAGGGAGAGGTTTTGGAGGGTTTGGAGTTGTTTGAGGGCAGTTTTGGAGGCATTAGCCCAGGCCACACATGCATACAGGACCACCGAGAGAATAAATGACCTATATAGTATAAGTTTTGACTTTAGTCGCAACTGTTTACTACGGAAGATGGGGGCGCACAGCTTTAGCCGCTGTCTGCCTTTATTGGCGCTATTTTTTATGTGGGTGGACCAACACATTGTTCGGTCCAAGGTGACACCTAAGTATTTAACTTGCTGACGGCAGTGCAATATTTGACCATCGACCGTTAGGTCCGTTGCCAAAGTGTGACGCCGCTTAGAAAAATGAATCAGCTGGCATTTGTCGGGATTAATTTTGATTTTCCAGTCATGTTGCCATGAGAGGAAATTGTTCACATAACGTTGCATTTCTGCAAGGCCGAAACGTGGATTTCTATGGTGGTTGTATATTGCAGTGTCGTCAGCATACATGGCGACCTTGCATCTGGCGTCCACTGGGAAATCATTGGTGAACAATATATACAGAAAAGGGGACATTATTGCCCCTTGTGGGACGCCAGCCCGCATCACTCGCTCCCGTGAGGAGGAGCGGCCCACTTGGACGTAAAACTGTCGATTTTCTAGAAAATTGTGCAGCAAGTATAGATAATTTTGAAGAGCCGGGAAATTGTGGTGCAGTTTATAAATAAGGCCATTGTGCCAGCACCGGTCAAATGCAGTTTCTACGTCCAGAAATAGCGCCAACGTTGAAGCCCCATTGTTAAATTGCTCTGTTACGTCATCAGTTAGTCTGAGGAGCTGAAGTTCAGTGGAATGTCCTTTTCTAAAGCCAAACTGTGAATTTGAGAGTTCATGTGTTGCGGAGACTTGTTTTTGAAGCCGAGAAAGGATACATTTTTCGAGCAGTTTACCAATAGTAGACAAAAGACTAATGGGACGGTAGTTTTGCGGTTGTCTGGTGCTTTTCCCTTGCTTTGGGAGCATGATAACCTTAGCTCGTTTCCAAGTAGAGGGGAAATAGCCTTGCTGCAAACAGGCGTTAAATATCTTTGTTAGTTGCACCAGAGCTTTTCTCGGGAGATGCTTAAGTTCCTCATTAGTCACTTTGTCTGGACCGGCAGCTTTCCCATTAGGCAATTTCCTAATGAGCTTGTAAATTTCCTGCGGTGTTATGGTGGGTAGTTGTTGCTCTTGCTTCTGCGCCACCCAGGTTTGTACCCATGTCTGGACCTCCCGTTCTATTTCACAGTTGGTCACTGGGTTTTCGGTGAATCTGTCTTGGAGACAGTCAGCGAAGACCTCGGCTTTCTCCTCTGCGGAGAAGTGCAAGCCGCTTTGAGTGTGCAGCGCCTCAGTTGCGGAGTTGACGCTTGTGGAAACTTTGAAAGCCTTGAGTAATTTCCACAAAGAAGAGTCCGAATGTGTGGTACTCAGCATTTTGTTTTCCCATTGTTCAGTTTTATTGATTTTAATTTGTTGCCGAATGATGTTGCGTAGCCATTTTGCTAGCACTTTATATTCAGGCTGACGGGTGTATCGCCACAGTTTTGTCAAGCGTCGTCTCCGCGCAATGAGTTGCTCTACCTCGGGGTACGTGCAAAAACCGGGTGGTCTTGTGGTGTATGTGGTAGCATTTCTCTTGGCTGTGTGTAGCGAGGCAGTAAAGTTTTCAATGGCGACATCTATGTCTGCCTCGCTATAGTATGACAGTCTGGGTTGCGCCATCCCGTGCATTTCAGTGGTGAACTTATTCCAGTCGGTCTCAGCTCTACTTTGAGGGCCAGAGGCACTGGCTGAAATGCCACCCTGTATGTCGAAATGCACAGGAAGATGGTCGGAGTCCAGGCTGTGATAAACAGTAAAGTTATTTAACAGTGTCGCATTTTTTGTTAGTACGATGTCCAAAATCTCAGCGTCAAAGTGCCCTGATCGATGCCAAAAAGTGGGTTCTGGGGGAAGATGTACCTCAATGTCATCATTATCAGTTATAAATTCAACCAGGAGATTTCCCGCCGCGTTTGCCAGGCGTGAAAACCACCAGGGGTGCCGGGCATTGAAATCTCCTGCAATTATAACGTGCTCCTCTAAAGCGAGGATCTGCTCGAGGTCTTGTGTAAAGTCTGGGGAGTTAGGGGGCCGATAAAGTGCTACCAGCATAACCGTTTTACTATTTACACGTGTTTTAAGTGCTGTGCACTCTAACGCTGCCATTACAGGCAACGTAACAGAAGCATGAGCAATAGTATTTCTAAGCAAAATAGCAGTCCCTCCCCCTTGTCTGCCAATTCTGTCGTTCCGAAAGATTTGATACCCCTGGAGCTTAAAAGTGTGCTCGTGCTTTAATTTTGTTTCGCAGATGAATGCGACGTCAATTTTGTTACGCCGTAGGTAGTTTTCAAGTTCGTGTTGCTTCCTGTGGATGCCATCTGCATTCCACAGTAGTGCGCGAGTTAAAGTTGTGCCTCCCCTTACGTGGGCCATTTATTCTAAAAGGGCTGAGAGGAGACATATGATGGTCTCTATTTTCTCCCAAGTGTTGCTGCAGCTTTTGAATTTGTCCAGGAAAGGCTGCGCCTTCATCAATAGTGATGGTAAATTTAGGTCTCTGAACATGTTTAATATATCTTTTATCCCACTCAGGTCACCCGTGGGCGCCTGTTGGGGTAGTGGAGGGGGACCATTCTGTGGTGGCACTGGTGCGTTTTGCCCTCCGGTAGTTCCCGCATAGGAGATACCTGTTTGAACCAGGGCCGGGTGTATGATGGGTTTTGGCCCTGGCTGAGCACTGGGAGAGCTCCTGGCTATGGATGCCAGTTGACGGCGGTGACGTTCGTTGCGAAACGTCTCGCACCCCCTGTAGCTGGCAGGATGCGTTTCCCCACAATTAGCACAGTGGGGTACAACGCCCTGCTTGGCCTTTTTCGGGCAATCAGCCAGGCGGTGGAGGTCACCGCAAAGGACACACCGGGAGGTCATATTGCAGTTCCTAAAAGTGTGCCCCAACTGCTGGCAGTTGTAACATTGCGTTATGTTTTGGTTTGTTTTCAGGACCTCCACGGTGACCATCATATGGCACACCTCTCGTTCCTGTAGAAGTTTTTGGTTTTCGGTGGTCCTGTCAAGACTAACCTGAAAATTTGGCAGAGGCCTACCACGTGAAATCATCTGTCGTACTTGGACGCCGGTGTAGCCTTTTAGGACCAGATCCTCTTTCACGTAATCTTCCTCTAAGTCAGCTGGAAGACGTTTGATTACGTAGCGAAGAGGTTGATCCCCACGTGGAGTAAAACTGTAGTTTTCTACTCCGGCGTCCTTCAGGAGCTGCATTGTCGGGTTCGCGTCCTGCTTCCGTTGGAGGAAGAGCTTAAGGCAGTCCCTCGTCGTCTGCAATTTATATGTGCCGGCAGGAAGGGAGCCACGCAGGATGCGGAGGACCTTTACCGTGTGTTGGACGTCAGGGATTATTATTCTTGGTGGTTTCTGGTTGTCTGATGTTTTTGCTGCGTTGTTGGATGTGCTTGGGGCGGGAGTGGGGGTGGAAGATCTTTTAGGTTGTTACTGAGCTGTATAGTTCAGGCGGCAACATTTGTTCCCCACATCCGGCAGGTCCCGGGTTTAAATCTCGCGTACCGACCAATCTCATTGGGTGTTTGTAGTTTCCCTCAGTCGCCAAGATAAATACCTGATTGGATATTTAATACCACGACCCAAAGTACTACCTTAAACCTAAAACAATAGTAAAAATGAAAAATAGATGGTAATAGTGAATGCTGTGCCCTCTATCCACAGACAATGAAAGCAGTGGCACCCTAATGCCATCTGTCGTCACAGAGGCTGAGTTACAGTTGTCCTACAGTGATCCCTCTGTGTACTTGTAGCGAAGCAAAGTGGTTCGCTATAGGGACGAGACCTTGAAGCCTATTAGTGCGCCATACATCGTTCTACCAGGGTCTCCTAACAGATCCGTCGGCATATCACTACGTAGTCAAAGCGACGTAAAAAAATAGAGAAATAATGACTGTAGAAAACAGTAGAAATAAATGTTTTCAAAATGTCATTAATTGCTGCTATAGATCACTACTCTCAAAAGAATGTTGGGAATAGAAAACTTTGTAATGCTTTGGTTTATTGAATAAAAATTATTAACTTTGGAAAAAATATTTTTTCAATATTTTTATAGTTTCCATGCAACTTTATAACTCAGCAACTGGTAAATATTGAAATTACAGAAAAATCGATCCCACTATTTTTTCTATATTCTCAGTTTGTTGATTGCAAACACTCTGATTCCATATCCGGAGTAGTAGGATTCCAGGAAATACAGCGTTCTCTCTACAACACGTGTTTTCCTGGTAGTCAACCACCCGGATGCACATTAGTAATGTGCATACCCTACCTTCGATATCCTGGCCTATTTTTACTTTCTCTACTGGTAAGTAGGGGAAGTATTGTATTCCACCCAAAAATTCGATGTCGAGATTTCACCGGAAATATGTTTTGAGACCCCCTGATTCCAAAAAACGCATTTTTAGAAAAAGGTCCGTGTGTGTGTCTGTGTGTCATTCTGTCTGTAAGTCTGTGAACAGCATAACTCAAAAACCAAAAGTCGGCTAAAAACCAAAGTTGGTATTTATGTTTAATGTCTTTCAAGGATGCGACACGAAGATTTTGAAGAAAATGGCCCCACCCTAAACTACCATTTACATGGAAAAATTTTCGAAAATTTTGATTTTCTTGAAAATGGCTCTAACGATTTTGATTAAAATGTCATATGTTTGAGATATTTTTATGACAAATTAAATGCATATCTTGAATTTTCTAGCTATAGCCCCTGTAGTCGTATTTACTCTGTACCACGTTTGTATAACTCGTAAACCGTTAGAGATAGACCAAATCATACTATACAAAAAATGTAGATCTTGCTAAAATACACAGTTTATGTCTCAATAAATTTTCTTGTAGGGTGAACCATTTCGGAGATATTCCTTGTTATGTGTGTGAGTTTCGGAAAACTTAGAACTTTAGCGAAATGCAACAACGTTGTCCATTTTTTTATATGTTAATCGTGCAAAGAGAACGGAATTTCAAAGGTCAAAAAGATTTGACTGTCGCACAAAGCCTTCTGTATTCTAATATTCCCCTTGCACCTACAAGGAAATAAGCAATAAGATAATTTGTACGAATGTTTATCTTAACTAACACGAAGAAGATATAGGAATAAGAGTTTGTAAGAATGGTTAGTACAAGAGTAGAGAAAGTCATGTGAGTGCAACACATCAGATTTTTGTCTTACATGCTCACATACATTACTGTTCAAAATGCTGTTTGTTGAACTCTAATTCGTACAGAAGAGGTAAAAATATGAAATAAACCTTCACTCCCAAAAAAAATACTGAAAAACTTAGTTTTAAACGTCATTAACATTAATAAACGAGATGCACTTCTGCGCGTTACATCCACTGCGCGCGCACATTGTTTGACTTGACTGGCGTGAGGCAAGTACAACCACCAGCCGCTCTGTTTTAATGCTTGGCGTGATACGCTAACAATACTAATTCATAGCAGATTCTTGTTCGAAACATCCTCTTCAGCAAGCATTACGGCAATTGGATTAGTGTACAAATAGAAATATCTGATGTGTTGCACTCACATGACTTTCTCTACTCTCGTACTAACCATTCTTACAAACTCTTATTCCTATATCTTCTTCATGTTGGTTGAGATAAACATTTGCAGAAATTATCTTATTGGTTATTTCCTTGTAGTACAAGGGAAATATGAGAATACAGTAGGCTTTGAGCGATAGTTAAATGTTTTAAAGCTTTAAGACTCCGTTCTCTTTGCACAGTTAACATATGAATAATGATGCTCTATTTGGCAGAAGTATAAGTTCTCCAAAACTCACACAAATAACAAGGCATATCTCTGAAATGGTTCACTCTACAAAAAATGTTTACACACAAATTGTGTATTTAAGCAAGATCTACATTTTTGTATATTAAGATTTGGTCTATCTCTTACGGTTTATGAGTTATTCAAAAGTCATCTAGAGTAAATACGACTACAGGGGCTATAGCCAGAAAATTCAAGATATACATTTCATTTGTCATAAAGATATCTCAAACGTATGACATTTTAATCAAAATCGTTACTTATTTTCAAGAAAATCAAAATTTTCCATGTAAAGGGGAGTTTAGGGTGAACAAATTTTTTATTAAAATCTTCGTGTCGCATTCTTGAAATACATTAAAGTTAAATACCAATTTTGGGTTTTAACCGACTTTTCGTTTTTGAGTTATGCTGTTTACAGACATGCACACACACACACACACACACACACACACACACACACACACATGGACCTTTTTTCTAAAATTCTTCTTTTTAAAATTTTTTTTTTAATTTAAATAATATTCAGGGGGCTCAAAACATATATTTGCGGTTCCCGCCTCGGTAGCGTGATGGTTAGCGTGTCTGCCTCACGTCCAAGATGTCGCTTAGGGTAAGTTATCCGGGTAAGGTTTTTTTCCGAGGTTTTCCCTACCTTGAGAAGACGAATGTCGGGTAACTTAAAGCTCCATGGACCACGGGCTCATTTGAGCATCATTTCACACATTTCATTTCATTCATTCATTCGAAATGACACAATGCTGGAGGACGTTAATTATATATGGACGTTATATATATATATATGCGGTGAAATCTCGATATCTAATTTTTGGGTGGAATACAATACTATAGTAGTAGAGAAAGTAAAAAGTTAGCCAAAGAAAACTGGCAGGGTATGCAAAAGATCACCCACATCCATTGAAGCTACGCCCCTGCTTTCTAGGTATATATTTAAACTAATTATAAATCCATCTTCGTATTGTAGGAATCTTACATATTATATTAACAAATGAAATGTGCGCAGTTGCAGGTAGGTAAGCGTGATTTGCATTGCATTGGTGGAGTGCTTGAAGGCCAGATTTCCACATCTGGCACATCTGGCGGAGGGAGGGAAAGGTGTTTCCATGTAGTAATATTTCTCAGTCACTTGACTGCGGCTAGCCATAACGCCATATGCATGTCACATAACTCATGGATAAATAAATGTTGTGGTTGTCAATCATTTGTTTGGCTTGTCATCTGCACAGTGAAAGGAAACACCGTGCGTTAATCAGGCGATCAATCACACGTCTTTTGTTTGTCTACACTCTACAGCGACGCTGCTTTCATTTCTCTCTAAAGTGTTTTGTGTTTATAGGATTCATCACTCTTTGCCATTTAATAAAGCTTCAAATTGAAACTTTTATTTGATTCCTCAGCATGATTGCAAAAGTATTCATGCAGCACTGGGTGTTTGTCAAGCAAGAAGCTAAGCGGAAGCGGATCGCTGAAAATATCGGCAAATATATTACTATGGATTCTCTCAAATACCTGTTTAACCTCATAACCATTTTATTTTAAAAAATCTGATGTGTTGCACTCACATTACTTTCTCTCTTCCTGTGCTAAGTATTCTTACAAACTTTTATTCCTATATCTTCTTCGTGTTAGTTAAGATAAAGATTTGCACAAATTATCTTATTGCTTATTTCCTTGTTAGAGGATTATGCACATTGGCAGGATTACTTTTGGGGATACTTTCGTCTGCTGTTTAGTGTAATGTCGACCATGTTGAATTCTTGGGAATTGCCGATAAGCTTTGTCCCCTACAACCAGGATTGTTGAACCCTGTAGCACACGCTCGCTTCCCCACCACTGACCAAGGCAACGAGAGACAGACCTGTTAGTCAGAGGCGGATGGCACGGAATAGTAGTAGTACAATGCCCACATTCAATGGAAGGACGAATATTTCTATATTCAAGATGAAGAAGATGATATTAGGTGCCTGAGTTTTAAGATTGCTATATATTTATATCATTTTCGTTGCTTACGTTCCGTGTTCATGACAAACGTTAGATATTCTCCTGGAAAAATAATGGAACTTTTGAAGCAGTTGTATGACACATTCTCTTCACAATTTGAAGACCTAAAAATATTTGAAACCAAAATCCAATTATTTTGCACTCCTCTGAAATTTCCATGTAGTGAGGCTCTACACGAGCTACTGGAACTATGCCATTAACTTTTTCGACAGCCATACTTACATTGCAGAATTCCACGACCGTGAGAAAGAATGCTGGGAATTATTTAGGTCTCTGTCCTGCTGTGAGTATCCGAGATTACGTTTGTTTACATCTAGTTTAATGGCTTCTGTAACTTGATTGAATGGGCGTTATTGCCATGCAGCGCCTGTGTACGATGTTTAAAAATGGCTGCGCATGAAAAATAACTATATCACGCAAGGGGGGAGGATTGGTGTGACAGAATCCTGATTTAGAATGTTTGACAATTTTTGTTAAAAGCTCAGTGGGATCCGCCCCCCGAAAACAAAAGGAGGAAAAGCTTAGCGAGGTTTGTATTTGAAGTAGGATGTATGTATGTGTGTACGGCGGGCGGGCGTCAGGGCAGTGAGTGAGTGGTACGTGGGCGAGGATACTTGCACAGCATCACCTGGCGAGGACTCACTCACACCTGCCGCCCGTATCCAATGGAACATGACGACTGCCTACAAGGACAACGTGGTGACCTTTACCAATCGACAGCCGCTGGCTAGGCAGTTTCGAGGACGGCGGACACTACTGCTAATCACTTCTGGTGCGGGTGGCTGACTGGCTCCATCAACATTCCCTTCAGGAGCACTATGAAACTGTCAATCTTCACTTTCTCTACTACATATAGTAGTAGAAGTATCGTATTCCATCCAAAATTTGCATATAGAAATTTCACCGGAAATGTATAACTTGAGGCCCCCTGAACCCAAAAGAGCACTTATAGAAAAAAGGTTTAAATTCTTTCAATAATGCGACTCACTCCCTTTTTATCCCTTGGCTGTGCAAAGAGAACGAAATTTCAAAGCCTTCATATAGCGACCAGCTATAAAATATTTGACTACCGCTCAAAGCCTACTGTATTCCCATATTCCCCTTGCACCTACAAGGAAATAAGCAATAAGATAATTTCTGTGAATGTTTATCTCAACTAACATGAAGAACTTGCAAGAATAGTTAGTACAGGAGTAGAGAAACTCATGTGAGTGCTACATATCAGATTTTTTTTAAAAATTGCATATGTCAACGTTCCAGGACTTCCAAGAAAATTTTCGAAGAATTAAAATAGATTTATGTGAAATATTTATTGCAAATTATAGTATTTTAAGTTTAAATTTTTAAATTTTGCATATTATTATCTTCAATGATGGATTAAACTTTTTGCACCATCAAACCTTTTGTGTAAAAAAGTAATTAGGATGTAATGCTTCCGATTTTTTTAAAAACCAACCATGTATTACAATTCTATACTTCTATAAAATTTTAGAATTCTATTCTTAAGAACAAAAAGTCTTTTCAGATACTGAAAATCTGAAAGAAATTTGTTTCCCTAGAGAACATTTTAAAATAAAAATTTTTAGTCAAATGGTCGCCGCTCTGACATTTCAACCCAGCGATCCAGGGTTCGATTTCCAGCGGGAGCCTGTAATTTTCGTTTAACTAGAATCGTTTAGCCCCATGGAGTCTAGAAGAATGAATGTGTTTAATAGTACAATACATCTTGGTGCATTTACACGACTTTTTCTACTCACTTGTGTACAAAAAGTTTTACAAAAGCTTATCGTCTGCCTACTTCTTACTAATGCAGATAAACCTTCATTTTTCATTCACATATTTCTTTGTAGATATAAGAAAAATATGTTAAGCTAAAGCGTATTCAAATCTTTATAAAGCTGGTCAATTTGTAATGACTTTGAAATTCTCTTCTCTTCACATGAACACGGAAAGAAAGATTGAATATAAAGTGAATAGCGAATTGCAGTGATAATACTGTAACACATTTCAAAATTCAAACCAGTGACAAAGATTATCTCCAAAATGGTTAATACCCAAAAAATATTATTGTGTGTTTCGCAAGGTATATACTTTTTGTGTGGTAAGATTTTTCTATCACTAAGCTTAACAATTATATAAAACTAGTTCAGAATAAGGAGGACTTCAGGGAAATTTCAACTAAAAGGTGCCCTAAAATGTATGTTAAACATTGGGTATTTTAATTTAAGTAAGAGGTATTTTTGAGAAAGTAAAAATTAGCAAACATTTTCCATATAACGATAGTTTGTGGTAGTGGAAATGTTATTAAAAATCTTCACGTAGTATCCTTGGAAGATAAAGAATGCAGAATACCCAGCTTGTAATTTATAGGAGTATTCGTTTTTGAGTTATGTTGTCAACAGACACACACGCAGACATTTAAAAAAAAAAAAAAAAATCCCTGTTGTGTTGCACTCACATGACTTTCTCTACTCTTGTACTAACCATTCTTACAAACTCTTATTCCCATATCTTCTTCGTGTTAGTTGAGATAAGTATTTGCAGAAATTATCTTATTGCTTATTTCCTTGTAGGTACATGGGGAATATTAGAATACAGTAGACTTTGAGCGGTAGTCAAATCTTTTAAAGCCTTCAAATTCTGTTCTCTTTGCACGGCTAACACAAAAAAGGAGTAACAATGTTCCATTTGACGGAAGCATGTTTTCCAAAAGCCACACAAATAACAAGGAATATCTCCGAAATGGCTCACTGCACAACGAAATTATTTGGACATAAACTGTGTGTTTTAGCAAGATCTACATATTTTGTATAGTAAAATTTGGTCTATGTCTTGCGGTTTACCAGTTATGCAAGTCATCCAGAGTAAATAGGACCACATGGGCTATAGCCAGAAAATTCAAGATACACATTTCATTGACCATAAAAATATCTCAAACAAATGGCATGTTAATCAAAATTATTAGAGCCGTTTTCAAGAAAATCAACATTTTCGGAAAATTTTCTACGTAAAGCGTGGTTCAGGGTGCAGGAATTTTCTTCAAAATCTTTGTGTCGCACCCTTAAAAGACGTTAAGCTTAAATACCAACTTTGGTTTTTAACAGACTTTTTGTTTTTGAGTTATGCTGCCCACAGACTGACACACACAAACAGACACACACACACACTTTTCTAAAAATGCTTTTTTGGACTCGGGGGGGGGGGGGGCCTCAAAACATATATTTCCGGTGAAATCTCGACATCGAATTTTTGGGTGGAATATAATACTTCCCCTGCTTTACTATAGGTAGTACAGGAAGTAATAAAATCTGATAAAACCAGCGTAAACAAAAGCCACAGTTCCATCATGTACTAACATTAGCTATTTCTGAAGCCAAAGCTCCTGATATGACCAGAAGTGAAAATGGAAGATACGAATGAAACAAAAAAAAATTCACGAAAAAGTCAAGTTTTTAAATTTTTCGTGCAATTTACACGCAGCTACCCAAGTACATTTGAATTGTAGGTATATGTTTTGACAATAAGGTCAAAATCGAATCGGGGGGGGGGGGGCTGAGTACTACAATGATAATTCTTTTTCCGTGAGATTTATAAAACAGTGGCTCTTAAAAATGTCGATATTGAGTATCGAGTATGCGGAATATTACCAAATAACTGCCCGTTTTAAAGTAACGTATTGTAGCTGTGTTAAACGTTTTGTTGCCTTCCGCTTCGTGTTAAACAGCGGAAGCACAGCGGATATAACTTCTATTTGCTTGGAGCACACAAACGTCTCTAAAACTGCCGCTAGTAGCGCTAGGCGCGGCGTGGTTGTAACTTATTTCCGTTCCACTGATTCCTTACGCAGAATTCGCTGGCTCCATATCCCTTGGCATCGTCACCACCACCACAACCACACAAATAGTTCTCTGCGACATATTAAAATGGAATAGTTTAGAACTTGAGAGCGAAGAATAAACAATATTGCCATTGTGTGAGCCCGGATACCAGAGCGTCTAATGCCACTGGACTTTCGTCATCATCCGGGCCGAGAATTGGATTAACTTTTCCAGCTAGTTAAATAGCAGTGGCGGCGGCGGCCGATAGGGGCGTCCGAGTGAGAGAGGCAACATAAACTGGTACTGACAAGAAAGTTGCTGAACGAAATTCCACTATAGCTAGCTACACCTGCTGGCCAGACTGCACGTCAGCGGGGCGAGCACCTGTCAGTTAACGGCCGACCGACCGACCACTGTTGCTTCAAAAGGGAACGAACGCTTCACTCTTACAGGAAACTATCACTTACTCGCAATGACAAAACATGCACATAAATGGCAACAGATAGGCGACTTAAGACGGGATGCAGTAAATCCTAGTGCACCGCTTATATCTCCCCATAGTGCCTACCCCCCCCCCCCCAAGGGGCATGGCACATCCCTCTCCACGACTTTTACTGAGCGTGTAATTTCAACTACAGTGAAACTTGAATAATTAGACGATTTTTCTACGCCTTGTATTTTGTGTAAAAGCAATGTAAAAATCTCACATAATTCGAAATTAATTTTCCTTAATTCCTTAATTAAAAGTTTGTAGGGTTAATTGGTCTAAAAAAATATATTTTTTTGTTTAACGACGCTGTCAATAGCCAGGATCACATCAGCGTTGCTGGTGTGCCGGAATTTCGTCCCGCAGGAGTTCTTTCACATGCCAGTAAATCTACTGACATGGAGCTGTCGTTTTTAAACACACTTAAAAACCATCGGCCTGGGGGTCATATAGGAAATAAATAAATAAAAAAAAAAAAACGTCAATTTACCAAACAAATGACAACAAACAATAAATAAAAAACTAACAAGAGCCTGAAGCAGCAACAAAAAGAAAAAGCACTAAACAAACAGCAAAATCAGCCTTCTTGGGTAGCGACGGCAGCAAGATGTGTGACCTGGGAAAAAAAGAAGCATCAACAAAAAAAGAAAATATACCACCCAAACTGATGGATCTTTGCCCCACCAAAAAAGAAAAAAACAAAGCTAGGCTGAAGAGGGGATATTCCCTAAGCAGCCCGGGCGTGCTTGCACGCCCAAACTCCATAATTAATTAATTAATTAATTAATTAATTAATCGGCCTGGGCCGGGTTTGAACCCGCGACCTTGGGATCAGTAGGCCAGCGTCTAACCAACTGAGCCACTCAGACGGACATTAATTGGTCTAGATTTGACATATTTTGGTTCAACCTTAAAATTGCTAAGATCCAGGATGTGCTTATCCTTTCTTTCTTAGTTAGACCATAGTTGCACACAAACAACATGGAGTTTGGTCTGAGGGAAACTATTAGTAGCTTAAATTTAATGTAAGGAATGGGTTTTGGTCCAAACCATATAGTGGAAAAAGAATTCACATGAAAACTTTGCAATAGTGCAAATTCTGTATCGGGAAGGGTTAGACCACTGTTGCGCTGACCTATATTTATCACAAGTAATATAAGACGTCTGGCCTAACTATAAATTCTAGGGCGAACAGAGAGTCAAGCCATCAAATGACATTTATCTGGACTATTTCTTAAATAGAGTATGAATTTAAACACTAGGTATATCAAAACTTTGAGTAGAAAATGTTATAGTTTATAAAAAATAACCTAAAATATAGTTTCGATTAGTATAGTTCGACTTACCAACCGAGAAAACAAAACCAAAAAATACATTATTTCGATCTTCTCTTGTTGTTATCACACAAAACGAGTTTATAATCTCAAAAACTTTCACTTTATTTTTAGCATTAACAAATAACCTTTCTTCTGGAAAAATACATTAATTATTAAAGGAAAAATTGTTAAAACACAGTCGTCAAATGAAAATTGAATGACATTACTTTATAGCGGCATACAATTGGCAACACTGACTAAACAAAAGAATGGCTTAGTAATAATTTTTACAAACCAAAAGAATGACCAGATGATCATTTCTATATGATAATATAAGGCCCCTATGTATGAAACACCCATTTGATATACCACGCTATACAATCAAACTTAAATATACTAAGTTAACAATTATAATTCTCATTTAAAAGTTAATCCCAAGAACTACTTAATCGATTTTGACAATTCTTTCGCAATTGAAAAGCATGACCACCATGAATTATAAAACACCTTAAGATTTCAACTGTTCTTCACCTGATTACCCTCCCCTTATGTAGGACTACACCCCCTAGGACTAAAATCCCTGTGCTTAGGGTCAGACGCCTGTCGGGGAGCACAGGAACCTATGGACCAGAGTGAAGACCTGGAAGCGGGTGGTCAGCCAAGCACCAGGTATGATAGTGAGGAAGAGGATGATATGAAATGCAGGCGAAATGGATGACTGGAAAGGTGATGATGGAGCAGTTGGTGGAGGGAGTGGCGGGAGAAACCGGAGAACCCGGAGAAAACCCTCCCAGATACCGTTTCGTTAAGCGGGTATCTGGGATAGGCAAAGGGCCTAACCGCTCGACCACGGCGCCGCCAGATTTCAGTTCTAAATTACTAAAAGGGATTTACAAAGCCCATCTACTAGAGTACCTACAACATATTGCACTATAAAAGAACATGTGACGAAGGTCTTGATGTTTGTTGAGTACATCATGGAAATGGAAATGGAAAATGGTTATGGAAAATAGTTATTGCTCCACAAAAATGCTCGTAAAAAAGACAAATGTTACGGATATTTCATTGTAAGTAATACTTCGTTATTTATTATGGTGTATACAGTGTTGTTTAGCGTGTTTGTTAGAGCATTTTGGTCTTGATTTAACGCCAGAGTGGCAACATTGGGTTGACTATGACGCTGCGTGTGGGAAAATGAAGAACTAACACTTACACTTACGTTCTGGCTGCTAATTCAGTCTCTTAAAGTGGAAGGTTTCGCCTGGAGCAGGTGCTCCATAAGTCTATACCCTACCTTGCCTTGGTTATCTGGGTTAGTGCTTATAAACATATTATAATAAATTGTGTAAATTCGATTTAATTGTAATTGATTAACTAGTGATTCCTGTTGTTTTTCTTACAAGTATAACTTTAGATCACAAATTCAGCAATGGAAGGAAGATTGCGCCCAAAATGTCCGACCCACCTTTGTTGAAATATAGTTTATTAATGCAAATTTGCAAGTGCTCTGCCCCATTATTTCCGGAGTAATGACAATATGGGCACAAATTGGAAACTAAGTCACAGCAAAACAATAGAGAATCGAATCTACTTATAACGCCACGATACGCAAGAAATATCAATGCCAGAATATTTTAATAACCCTCATGTAAAAACGTTTTCATTATTTCCTTTGTACGCTGTAATTAAGTCCGTCAGCAGGTAAATGCTTGTATAAAGGGAGAACATTAACTAGAGTCGGAAATCAGTGAACCGATATTTCATAATTAACTATTTTCCTCGATGATCGCAGACTGTGCGTTTTTTCCAAAGCGCTTGGTCCACTTGATGGCCTGGGAATGAAGTATCTGCAACTCCAATATTCAACACTTCACCCCATATTTCCGTGTATATGTGAAGTGTTTAGATATTATGTGAAAACTATATTGGTGGGTTCGACATCCGATTAAATGTAGCTGCATGAGGTTATGTTATTATTATTGTTATTCTCCTTGTCGTTGTTGTTATTATTACTGTTATTATTATTATTATTATTATTATTATTATTATTATTATTATTATTATTATTATTATTATTATTATTATTATTATTATTATTATTATTATTATTATTATTATTATTATTATTATTATTATTATTATTATTATTATTATTATTATTATTATTATTATTATTATTATTATTATTATTATTATTATTATTATTATTATTATTATTATTATTATTATTATTATTATTATTATTATTATTATTATTATTATTATTATTATTATTATTATTATTATTATTATTATTATTATTATTATTATTATTATTATTATTATTATTATTATTATTATTATTATTATTATTATTATTATTATTATTATTATTATTATTATTATTATTATTATTATTATTATTATTATTATTATTATTATTATTATTATTATTATTATTATTATTATTATTATTATTATTATACTTCCTTCGGCTCTTAAGCATGAATACCAGATGGCTTTGGTGACTCATACCCCCGAATTCAATTAATTATTCATATGTTAGTTTATAGCCTAACAATCCTTGTTTGTATTAAAGGACATTAACCTCGTCAAAAAGAAAAACTAAAATATGTAAGGTACAAATATATGCTGAATAAAATACATTAAAGCTTTGGTATGAAAATCTATTGTTTAAGCGCATGTAAATCTCTCATAAAATTGACACTAAACGTTTCTTTAGGCTTAACCTAATTAGATGGTATTGACCGAGTGACATGCACTAGCACAACAGCCCTGTATTTCTTTGGAGACACTTAAAAATATTACTCGACACACTTAAATACTTCATTAAAACTCTTATGATACTATATGCAATAAGAAAAACCAAATAAATACATAAAAATGCATAAAAACACAGCGTGAATATAATACATTGCACTTCTATTTCAGTCAGAAAAAATTGTATGAACTGTTTTTGAATGGCAAGTAGAAGACATGTGAATGTGTTATGTAAAAGAAAAGGGAGTAGAGAAAACCTTGTGAATGTGATACGTTACATTTATATTTCAAACACATAGAAGATCATATGTGTTGCTTGTAGGAGTGGGAGTAGATAAAAAAATGTGTTTCATAAAAGAAAAGGGAATAGAGAAAACCATGTGAATGTAATACTTTGCATTTCTATTTCAATAATAGAAAATTGTGTGAATTGTTTTTGAATGGCAAGTAGAGAAGGGTATATGAATATGTTACGTAGATGAAAAGCGAGTAGAGAAATCCATGTGAATGTAGTACGTTGCATTTCTATTTCGACAATACAGAAAAGTATGATTTTTTTGTACAAGAGTGAGAAGAGAACTACATGTGGATTTGTTACGTAAAAGGAAAGTGAGTTAAGAAAATTGTGTGAATGTAACACTGCATTTGTATTTCAATCATATAGAAAGTAGTATGAATTGTATGTTGAAGAGCGAGTAGGCAAGAATATGTGAATGTTTTACATAAAAGAAGACTAGGGAAAGCCGTGTGAATGTAATACGGTTCATTTCTATTTCAAACATATAGAAAATTATATTCTTTGTAGGAGTAGGAGCAGAGAAAGAAATGTGTTTGTGTCTCGTAAAAGAAAAGTGACCAAAGAAATACGTGTGAATTTAATACGTTGTATTTTTATTTCAATTATAGAAAATTGTATGAATTGTATGTTGAAGGGCAAGTAGAGAGGGACATGTGAATGTTACGTAAAAGAAAAAATAATAGAAAATGCCATGTGAATGTAATACGTTGCATAGTAAACTGGATTAAACGTACTGTATATTTAATTAATTAAGTGGAAAAGACATGATTGATATTTGAAACAATTTTAATAAACAGGGTGTGAAGCAGAAAGATAGGTGGGGGGTGGGACAAAGGAAGACACGTGCACAGCTGCGGTTCTGTTAATAGATATAGCAGGCTCGAGTTCTTATTCTTATCTGATACAAGTACAGCTAAACAATAGGAAACGGGACAATGTGACATTTGGGTGCCCTAAGACTAGGAGACCAAGCAAGCAGCCTTGTGATGCAAGTGATAAACTGCTAAATAGACACAGGCTTACCATCTGAGCTCCACGAAACATGGCTTACTATCTCTCGTGTGCAGTCTCAGTTAAATGACATCGATAACTAATGCAGTTCCTCCTTTATTCCGATGCTGCAACATTCACGTCACATACGAGTAACTTAGGCTAGATTACACCATATGACTTCAATCCATCCATGTACATAATACCATTTTGCAGAAGGGGAAACAATCCGATGATAAAATGTATTGTAGCAATAATTGTTCAATGATTTAATGACAACTTGCGGAGTGGGACTTTGCACCTTGACCGAAAGGCGATCTTTTGTGCCTATGCCCCTGATGGGCACACTCCCAGTAAGATGGATGAGACGAATGGACTCGAAAGGCAGCCGGAACGTTGCCATGACAGAGCAGAGGGCAGAGGGTTCCTACGTTTTCTCGGTTAGAAGCACCCCGGCAGAGGCTGACTCAATTCGGTTACTCTCCGACGCTTTCAACCGTGAAAGAAACCTAACGGGATGAAGGCTGAAATAAAATTATTAATGTAACAAAATGGAGGGACAGAAAATTCGGAGGATAAGGAAATTCTTCCCATCATTCGCCTGGTGACGTGGGAAAACCTAAAAAAACCATGGGTCAAGCAGGTCGACCACGGGGATCGAACCCGCCAACTCCCGTATGCGGACCACAAACGATAGCGCCTGAGCCATCCCGCTCGGTGTCAGAGCTCTAAATTTAACAATTTTCATCTTATTTTATTTATTCGTTTATTGATGTTGTTTATCATGTGATTGGTCTTCTTAGCGCAGTGGTAGCGCTGCTGCCTTATCAAGCACGAGACTCGAGTTCGATTCCCAGTACCGGCGTGGTGATTTTCTCCCGCTGGGAGACCTGGTCCGGGGTGCACTCAGCCTCGTTAGGTCCCCCAGGGACAGTTTAGGAGCTACTTGATTGAAAAGTAGCGGCCCCTGATCGACAACATGGCATAACCATCCGAGAGGGACCGGGGTGCTGACCACGTCCCACCTCCAATACTCCACCCCATTCATGACGCCTGTGGTGGTCAGAGGTGGAGGACGCAGCGGTTGGGTGGTAAACCTTGGCGCGAATGGGCTGTTGCCCCATGGAATTACGTTATTAATTTCTTTAAATTTTCACATACAGATCGTTATCATTATTGCATTATGTAACCCTTTATGTATGTAATATTCGTTTAGTATAATATATTAATGTTTGTAATTCAACGTTATAAAATGTTATACTAATACAAAGTGAGACCAACTCTCCGATATTTGAAATACCATGGATTGCATGTATAACCTGAGTCACCACTTTGATAAACCATTTCCGTAAACCTTTCCGAAATTAAAATTATTTTCATATAAATACCTAAATTGCCAACTATTCTAAAATTCACAAGGACAATCTTCTTCATAATCCAACTCTAAAGCAACGAATAAACGCTTATTTTTATCCCTTCTCAACACTTATGTAGTTACAAGGTTATAAAAGACAACAGAAACTTAATCTTATACCTATAAGACGCTCCGTTTTTTATCTGGACTCTTTGAAGGAAGTGAAATGAAATAGTAATTAATTTATCATCTTATGCGAAAGCTTTATTCGCCAAATATAGCTACTTAGTGAATCTGTAAAGAAGGCTGTTGCAAATATGTACGACATTATAACATCTACAACCGTACATACCAGAAGGAAATTACCTAAAATATGTCCTCCAGTGAAAATTGTTTCACATCCTGTTATTATTTAAATAATAACTGTTGTAATTCTCCTGCATCTCACATGGGTACCAGTATTTTCAAATATAAAATCTAAGTCCTAAACTTACACCAAATTGCTCGCGGTTCAATAGCACTACCAACATAAACTCGGCAATAAAACCCGCTGAAACATCGCTAGCCGATCTCCATTCTGTGGCGTGGGATCCAGAACCCGAACCGCCACAAAGTTACACTTTTTCATGCACCATATCATTTCAAATCATCCACGTAATACTATTTTTCAGAAGGCAGAAAGCTAAAAAATCAGTTTGTAAAAAGTGTCTTCACCAAAGAGCGCAAATGAAACAAAGAATTCATAAGGCATTTCAAAATATACTGCACTTAACATGTGTTTCAAAAATGGCTATTAATACCAAAAAATAAAGCTGATGTGTTGCATTCGCATGACTTTATCTGCTCTTGTACAAACATTTCTCTATTTTCTTCATGTTAATTGGGATAATTTTGGAGTAGGTCAACACAAGATCGGACATCCTTCAAGCCTGGGTCATGCCAGTTCTTTTATATGGAAGCCAAACCTGGAAAATTAAATTATTTTGTTGTTTAACGACGCTGTCAATTAAAAACCATCGGTCTGAGCCGGATTAGTAAAGTAGTAGAAATGTGGGAGAGGATAAAAGCATAGTGATCGATAGTGCAGTGGAAAAACAAGTGGAGCGAAAAGTGTTTTAACTCAAAGACTAGCTCATTCTGCGAGTAGCATTGAGCTAACCTTACCATATACGAGTAGGAGGCCCTTGCCCGACAGGGATCTAACGTGCTTGTTTATTTATTATTTATTTATTTGTTTCTTCGTTCGTTCATTCGTTCGTTCATTCATTCATAATTGAGATAAATATTTGCAGAAATTATCGTATTACTTATTTCCTTGTAGACAGAAGGGCGCGCGGGAAATATAATAGGTTTAAGCGATAATCGAATCTTTTAACTGCTCCTCCTTATATGATGGCTTTAAAATCCTTTACTGGCCAAAAGATAAAAAACAAAACAAAAAATAGCTTCCTTTGTGATAACTATAAGTACATACTTGAAAACTGATACCAATAAGCAGTAACATCATGTAAAGGCTGGTTTGGAGAGAGGGGATTATGTTTTTGTTTTGATTTTACAGAATTTTGATTGGTTGCGGGTTATGAATAGAATCATGTACCTACACAGCTTGTGGAATGTGGAATATTTTATACGCGTGGAATTTCCAACACTGGCTGCGCTCGGGAAGACAAACCTTCCACTCGTACATGAAACAATTCCACTTCAGCCACAATTTGTGCAAATAACTTCACAAGTTGTGCAAATTACTTCTGAATTTGTCAATACTTTTGTATGTGAATGCGCTACTCTCGTGAAATGGATAAAAACTTTATTTTAAGTGTTTTCGAGCACTCTGGGCCACGCTAGCACTTATCAAGAAAATCAAACAACATAGGTTAGGATACATTATAGGAAATACAACGCGGGGCGAGGCCTCGAACATAGAAACCTACTCGTATGTTCTACTCGCACATTATCTTGAGCTCTTAGATGGCGTCCTTGTCGAACACAACATGTCTTTTACGCAGTCGTACTTTAAATTATATCATAGAAGGCTTATATTTGTATTTTTCGCAATTATTTTTTCCAGGTTAGCCAGTGGCTAAAGTAAAAGACATTAAGTTTTTGTATGAACAGTTCGCCAGAAAAACGAGCAGAAAAAGTAATGTGAACACAAAATACCAAATTCTTTTGTTACGCCGTCCTCTATCTCATTCTCTCGCTTCCTCTCTCGTAGATCACACACACACTAACACACACACACACACACACACACACACACACACACACACACACACACACACACACACACACACACACACACACACAGATGAAATCTTGATACTCAATTTTTACTTTGTCTACCACGTATTACCAAGTAGACGAAGTATTGTATTCCACCCAAAAATTCGATGTCGAGATTTCACCGGAAATATATATTTTGAGGCCCCCTGAATAAAAAAAAAACATCTTTAGAAAATGTCCGTGTGTGTGTGTGTGTGTGTGTGTGTGTGTGTGTGTGTGTGTGTGTGTGTGTGTGTGTGTGTCTGTTAGTCTAGACAGCAGAACTCAAAAACAAAACCAAGGTTGGTATTTAAGTTAAATTTTTAAGGATGCGACTAGAAGATTTTAAAGAAAATTGCTCCACCCTAAACTACCCTTAAATGGAAAATGTTTCGAAATTTTTTATTTTCTCTAAAACGGCTCTAACGATTTTGATTAAAATATTATATTTAAGATATTTTATGACAAATGAAATGTATATTTTGAATTTTCTGGCTATACCTCACGCAGTCCTGTTTACTCTGGATAACCTTTGTATAACTGATAAACCATAAGAAATAAAACAAATTCTTACTATACAAAAATATAGATCTCGTTAAAACATAATTTATGTCAAACTGATTTTGTCATTTCGGAGATAATCTTTGTTAATTGTGTGAGTTTTAGAATACTTCAACTTTCGTCAAATAGAAGATTGCTATTCAGTTTTGTATATGTTACCTGTACAAAGAGAACACAATTTCAAAGCTTTAAAAAATTTGACCATCGCTCAAAGCCTACTGTATTATCATATCCCCCTTGCACCTACAAGGAAATAAGCAATAAGATAATTTCTGCAAAAGTTTATCTCAACTAACACGAAGAAGATATAGGAATAAGAGTTTGTAAGAATGGTTAGTACAACAGTAGAGAAAGTCATGTGAGTGCAACACATCAGATTTTTTAATTAAGTAAAATACTTCCTCTACTTATAATAGGTAGTAAGAGAGCGAGCGAGAGAGAAAGAGAGAGAGAGACGGAGAGAAGTAAAACTCAAGCGTATGGTCCTTTCCCTGAGGTCCTTTATGCATGCTAAATTTAAACAGAAGCTTATCCTACCGACCATGGTTTAAGGAACTCGGTATCCTCGCACTACCGTGTCTGCACATATTAGAAACAGTATGTTTCATAAATACGAGTAACAACACCCACTGCTTCTAAACTAATACTGCTACACAAATCACACTACTGGAAATTGTAATAAAATACATCTAATTACTGCCAGAACAAAGGTTCACTCCATGTTACACAAAGACATAAATATGTGCAACTTAACCATGTAATAATAAAATAAGTGAAAATAACAAAGCCAATTTTGTATAGTTGACAACAATTTTATTAGCGTTTTAACCCAAAGTTTTAACGGTATATATTATTACAGAGACTGTTAGGGATAAACTTTGATGTGTCCATTTCGGTATGTTCAGTTGATTTTCTCTCTCCGTGTAACAGTTTTGCCACAAACTATCATATAGTTTACTACCTGATGTTCTTTATTTGCTCCTAACTGAGTCGTGAAGTAAACAATGTCTATCAGTGTACTCTACGTTTTGTTTCGCACCTCAATGCTTTACCTACTGGCCTAGATAATGTGACGTCATTGGTGTTGCAGAATGTATTTGAGCTCAGTTCGAATAAAGCATTATTGCCACGTTGCAGCATTTGTTCTACCCACTCTGCGTTATGTTTTCTGTGGCATGCCTACTTCAAGGTACTGCATTATTACCAGTGTGCTTTATTATTTAGTCCTGTACTTAGTCACAAGTATTATGGCTCAGCATTTATTTTCTACTGCACAGCGTATATTTATTATAATTTGATTTTTTTTTTTCGAGTCAAGAGTTGACACCCGTACATACGTGAATACAATTTTGCGCCCCCTTTTTTTAGAGAATTACCCGACAGGGAGCATGATTTTGCCTTTTTTCAACAAGACTCTGCAACAACTTATACAGCCAATCTTACGTTGAGAACAATTGAAAGTGTGTTTCAGGACAAAATTATTAGTAGGGGCCTTAAACCCTGCTCACATACTCACTTACTCAAAGCAATGGTCGCATTATGCTTATAAAACCTATGAGCAAAAGAAATCATAAGATAAAGGTATTTGTTAAGTATTCCGTGGCTTACGAAAAGACAGGCTACGGCGCGAACTGCAGTGACGTAATTCTCCTAGTGCAGCCATGGGCCAATGAAGTAAAACCACAACCACCTAATACATCCATATTCTAAACAATTGCTCGTCGAGGTCATACAAAAAGTAGTTTTATCGTGATGGTATCCGATTCCCGCCGCAGCCTGTCTATCTCGTTAGGCACGTTAGCATTCTGTGTGACACAGTGCAGAAAAAGTTGAAAGACACACGTTAACCTAACTAAGGATAGCAGTGTGCATATGACGTGGAACAGGTGGTTGGGTGGGTGGGCAACCTGGGGAAAGTAGAGCTAGTAGCAGCTGCACCATTAGGTCTATAACGGTAGTGAGGGTTTTTGTGGGCTCACCTGTGGCACGGACACCTGTAACATATGTTTACACTATCCGTATCCTCAGCACACCCTATTTGTCATTATTATCTACAATTACTATATAAAAACATTCATCTCATTTTGAAACCTTCTAACTACAAATAGTTAGTTAGCAAAGTTTTCTTAGTTTAGTAAGGAAGGTCGGCGCCGTAGCCGAGCGGTTACACCGTTCCCTTACCACCTAGGTGACCCGGGTTCGATCCCAGGGAACCGTATGTGGTATCCGTGGTAGACGAACTGACATCTCCCCCAGATGGGTTCTTCGGGTTCTCGGGTTTCCCCCGCCACTCATTCCACCGATTGCTCCATCATCACCTTTAAATCATCCATTTTGCCTGCATTTCATCCTCTTCCTCACTCTCTTACTGACCACCCACTTCCAGGTCTTCACTCTGTCCTGTCCATAAGTTCCTGTGCTCCCCGACAGGCGTCTTACCCTAGGCACTGGCTTGCAATTCCTAAAAAAGGGGAAGATAATCAACTAAAGAAGAAGAAAAGAAGATTTTGTCTATCTCTTACGGTTTACCAGTTACGGAAAAGTGATCAATAATGAAGAAGACTTAAGACGATATTCCCAGAAAATTCAAGATGTATATTACATCTGTCATAAAAATATCTTAAACATATGGAATTTTAATCAAAATCGTTGCAGCTATTTTTTATAAAATCAAAATGTTTGAGAAATGTTCCACGTATAGGATAGTCTGATGTGGGAGGATTTTCTTGAAAATCCTTATGTCATATCCTCAAAGGTTATTGAATTTAAATACTAATTTTGGTTTTTAACCGACTTTTCGTTTTTGAGTTATGCTGTTCACAGACGCACATACGGACCTTTTTCTAAAAATGCTTCTTTTGGATTCATGGGGCCTCAAAACATATATTATATGCGATGAAACCTCGATGTCGTATTTTTAGGTGCTTTGCAATACTTCCCCTGTTTAGTACACAAGTAAAAAGCGATATTTAAGTGCCCATAGAAAAGTATTTTACTGCTATATATTACTTAATGCTTTGGCCAAATGTGCTTATGCACGGTACTAGAGAAAACAAAAAAGTTGACCAACAAATTATATAAATGTCTCTTCAGTTTGCTCTGGCATGCGTACAAAGGAACGTTAACTTCCCTCGGGTTGCTACCTTCAACTGTTCACCAATAGTCAACCAATTATAGGTAAACATTCAACAAAAGGAAACTTGCAGCAGTTTCACGAGCGTGTTTTATCGTGTTTAGTTCTTTCTCACATAAATGTAATGTTTATAGCTGACGGCAATATATTTTATAACTGCAAAGGTTTACTTGACTTTAAGGCAATTATGCTCAAGTGGAAAACTCACAACATTTCTCTTTGTTTTGAAAATAAATATGAAATGAATAAATTTATTAAATAAAGTAAACTTTATATTGATATTGAGTGTGTAAACCACTACTTCTTTTACTGTTCGCATTTCCCAGGCCACACCCGAAGCCTTGTATAACCTTCGTACTAGTGTTGAAACCTGAACGGCTGGTAGTCAAACCTAGGTCCACTTGCTTACTTGCTAGAAACGCTACGTGCCACACTGCCTGTTTTATTTCGTTTCCCGTTTGGGTAATGGACATTTACCATCGAGAATATTAGTTCGTTAGAGGTAGGTATAATTAACAGAGCCGCAGTTAATTAAATTATCCCACGTTCACCTTGCAGCGGCAGCAGCTATGTTCAAACATGGCTACGCTGTGGATATATGCAGTGTTTCGTTACCAGTCAGTCGCACTCAAAAAAATAAATGTTTGTTTAACATCATAAAAAAGTAGAAATCTTCCTCTTTGAAGTAATTTTATTTTAACCAAGCGGGATGGCTCAGGTGGTAACCTATGTGGCCCGCATACGGAACTCGCGGGTTCGATCCACATGAACTACCTTCCTGACCTATAGGATGTTTTCAGATGTTTCCCTGGGTCGCCAGATGAATTCTGGGAAGGATTTCTACATCCTAATTTCCTGTCCCTCAATTTACTTATATTATTATTTTAATTCACCCTTCATCCCGTTAGGATTCTTTCAGGGTTGGCGAGCGTCGCGGTAGCAGCACGGAAGCAGGGGGAACTAATGTGCTCTCGTCCCCTGGATTGCACGGCGAGCCACTGGTTTCCGGGTTTTCCGTGGAATGGAACATGCTCGAGGGGGAGGGAAGCTAAGTCAGCCTCCGCAGGGGTGTTTCTAACTGGGAAAATGTAGGAATCCTACCACCTACTCTGTCGTAGCAACGCTCTATCCGCCCTTAAGATCGATTCGCCTCAACCATCCTCATGGGGGGGGGGGGTCCCGTCAGCGGCTTAGGCACAGAAAATCGCCTTTCGGTTAAGGTATAAACTCCCTCTCCGCATTGTCATTGAGTCAATTTTATTTTAAGGGTAGCTCTACAGTTAAAACTTTAAAAAGTGAGGATTACTAAGTGAAAATGTGAAAAACAGATTAATGACTGCCAATAAGCATCGACTCTCAGAAGTCCATAAAAGACCAGAACAAATGGAAAAGGAAAGCAGAATAAGAAATAGAATGCTTAATAGAAAGGACAGAATCGCAG
This sequence comes from Tenodera sinensis, assembly GCA_030765045.1. Lineage (NCBI taxonomy): Eukaryota > Metazoa > Arthropoda > Insecta > Mantodea > Mantidae > Tenodera > Tenodera sinensis. The sequence goes on from CM060961.1 coordinate 17,897,146, forward strand.
GAGGGAAAAGATCCGATGTACCTATCCAGCAGGGATGTACTAAAGGTGAAGACAGCTCCAACTTTTCTTTAAATTCAGTAACTTGAAATTTATCAAACTTAGCCCTCTAATCATAATCCACAGTGTTGTCTTTTGACTTCGGTACTTTATACGTAGATGACAACATAGTCCAATTACTTTTTCTATCACTTTATTTTTCTTCTAAAACTGAAACACAAAACAGTTGTTTAACTGCCGCGAGTGGTGTGAGGTACCTTGACCTCACAAGGCGAACTAGTCCCTGAGAGCTATCTGTTCTCTGTTGAACTGATTATTGCATATTATTATAGCGTAACATAAAAACAACAAAAATAATATCATTTATGGTTTATATAAATCTAAGATATTCGCCTCATTACGATGATAGGCATTTATGCATGCTAATCACCATTTATTTCACGTGGGCCCCTTCCATTCTTTAGCCGAGATGGGCTAATATGGCAGGAATGATTCGAACTTACTTAACGTCTGACAGTGACGTAGCTTACCATATTCGGGCATATAACCCAATAAATATATAAAATTCGTTAAAATATGGCCCAATATGAATCGACTTAAACGGAATTTCCATCTTCTATAATTGTTTGAAAAAATTATTTGACAATATTGAGAGCTTTTCTGTGTGAACTGACATATTGTGAGAATAGCACATTGCACATAACCTTAAGTAACAAAAAGCAGGAAGTCGTGTAACGTAAGAGGAAGTAAAACGTTGTAGGTATCTGAAATATGAGAATGAAACGTATCCGGAATCACATTACAATTCATTTCCCTTAGGAGTTTGGGTTAGGCTATGAATTCGTGAACAGCCTGTGTATGCACGGCAGTCTAATTATATGCACAGATACCTAAATTATGCAAAAATATTCGTGGAAAAATGAAGCAGCACGAAGCAGTTTTATGTAATCCTAGCAGTATAAACGAGCTATGGCCGACATAATTATCGCTTTATGGCGTGCGTGACTGCAACAAACAATGACCTAATACATATATTGTATCACACCCGATACCATTCTAATTTCCTTTACTTCTAAAACATTCATTAATATCGGCCTTTTGACGCTTTTTTACTTTCTCTACCACGTATGGTAAGTAGAGGAAGTATTGTATTCCACCGAAAATTCGATATCGAGATTTCACACGAGCTATAACACACCTAATTTCATTTCATAAATTATTAAACGACTAAAAAGCATTGACAAAGTCGTATATCAATATGCCGAAAAAGACATGCTTTCGAAACAGCCTTACGTTTAGTTAAGAATGTCATGGAGTAGCAAATAGTACTTGTTACTCCACACAACATATACTGATTCCGCTCTAAGAAACATACTTTTTATTACTCCGTGCAACACATGCATAGAATATGCAACTGATGTGCGATGACTATGGAGTTTCAGTAAAGTGATTGCCTTTTATTTTCAATAACGCTGAATATGTAGTATATTGCAGCAAAATCGTTAAAACATCTATTCACGAATTTTAAAAGCAACACCTAACACAAACGAAAGCTGAGGTATATTTTCTACTGCGGTCAGGGACAACGCACTGCTGTCTCTCAACTTTGTTTATTTGAAGTGTGCTTCTTATTTCGGGAAGAATGAAAATAATTGCTCCTTTTGTGGAGAATAAAACCAAAAGTCAGTTACATTTAATTGCAAGAAATATACATGGATGGTCATAACATAACATTTTAACAAACAGAAAACATAGCTAAAAATCTGATGTGTTGCACTCACATGACTTTCTACTCTTGAACTAACCATTCTTACAAACTCTTATTCCTATATCTTCTTCGTGTTAGTTAAAATAAACATTTGTACAAATTATCTTATTGCTTATTTCCTTGTAGGTACAAGGGGAATATGGGAATACAGTAGGCTTTGTGCGATAGTCAAATCTTTTAAAGCTTTGAGATTCCGTTCTCTTTGTACACGTAACATATAAAAAAATGAACAACGATGACCCATTTCACGAAAGCTCCCAAGTTTTCCGAAACTCACACACATAACAAGGAGTATCTCCGAAATGGTTCACCCTACAAGAAAATTTATTGAGACATAAATTGTGTATTTTAGCAAGATCTACATTTTTTGTATAGTATAATTTGGTCTATCTCTAACGGTTTACCAGTTATGCAAAAGTTGTCCAGAGTAAATACGACTACAGGGGCTATAGCCAGAAAATTCAAGATATACATTTCATTTGTCATCAAAATATCTCAAACATATGACATTTTAATCAAAATCGTTAGAGCCATTTTCAAGAAAATCAAAATGTTCGAAAAATTTTCCATGTAAAGGGTAGTTTAGGGTGGGGCTATTTTCTTCAAAATATTCGTGTCACATCCTTGAACGACATTAAACTTAAATACCAACTTTGGTTTTTAACCGACTTTTCGTTTTTGAGCTATGCTGTCCACAGACTGACAGACTGACAGCCACCAGACACACACACGGACCTTTTTCTAAAAATGCTTTTTTTTTGGATTCAGGGGGCCTCAAAACATGTATTTCCGGTGAAATCTCGACTTCGAATTTTTGGGTGGAATACAATACTTCCCCTACTTACCAGTAGAGAAGGTAAAAAAGCGACAGTCAATCCTGTGTTCATTTGTTTTCTTGTCATTTATCAAATACAGCAGATGTGTAAGTAATATAAATATCAAAACCTTTCAACAAGTTTTACTCTAATTCTGTAGATGTGTGTACTGGGTTTCTGAATGACAAAACGTAGTAACAATCCTCATTTAAGAAATGTTTGCTTTAATTGCCTTATAACCAAGTTCGTTAGCAAAGCATACTAAATAAAGAGAAAATTGTTAACACAGTAAAGCTATATTTTATGCTAATATCTGGGACCATTATTTTTCTCGATACTATGTATGTATTTTGCAAAGATATTAACTTTGTGACCTGGAAGTGCAGAGTGTTCTTTCACTATGGGTTTGTGCATTATCTGAAAATTATGTAGCGATATTGTTATTAAATAACTGCGGTACCAGAAAAAGGTACAAAGGTTTAAAATTTAACCACTATAATTATTAATCTAAAACTTATTCGATCTTGCGACCTAAGATTGTTCATTAGCTAACCTATTTTTGTGTTAAGCAAAAGCAATTAGTTACATTAGTGTAGCTTAGGCTATTAGATATTCCAGCGAAATTAAGTCAACAAGATAGGGAAAGCATTTGCTTAATTTTACTTAGGTTCGCTACAAGTTCATATTTTTATTGCTTTCTGAAATACTGTTCGGCGTAAGGAAGTGGCGACCAGTGGAAAACCACTACAAACAGCCTCACGAGTATTGGCGGGAAGACCAATACCTTACCTAGGTCAAGAACTGAGGATCTACTCGAGTATCCTGGAGATAAAACAGGGTCCTTAAGCATTGGGCTAATCCCCTACTTTAAGTAAAGTCGGATTCAAAAGTAAAATGTGAGCTTTGGAAAGGGACGGATAAATAGACGAAGACTGCGAGAAATATGGATTAAGAATTGGAAGTAATAAAGGAAAGACTTGGAGCCAGTTCAATAGACTAGTAGAGGATAGAATTGAATTTAGGAAATGGACCCGAAGTAAATCCCTTAAAATTATATCATTAATTTACAAAACTAATATAATCGCATTAGTTTAAGGATTACTTACCTGGAGTTGAGTACTTGCAGAATTCAGCTAGACGTGCAGAAACCGCGTAGGTAGGTTCTGAAAATTACAAAGGAAAATTACATTTTTAAGAGTTTGCATACCATTTATAGCATTTATTGACTTTGAAAAGGCTTTTGGCGTGCTTGATAGAGAAGAACTTTCTAAAATTATGACAGAAGGATATCTTGAAGATCTAGTGAGACCGCTGCAAAGGGAGAGTAGGAGACAAGGAGACAAGGAAAGAAGGAGAGAGGGAGAGAAGCAGAGAGGGAGAGAAGCAGAGAGGGAGAAAAGGAGACAAGGAGAGAAGACAAGGAAAGAAGGAAACAAGGAGAGAAAGAGAGAAGGAAAAAGGTATTATGAACCTGGCAGTAAGGATGTCTATAGCTTTCCAAAGTAAAGGAAGTTGGAAAGCTGCCCACAAATCAAAATTGTAACATTAGCCTCTAGAATATGTAAACCGTTCCGAATAAATGTCGTTGGAGTTGAAAGTGTGTTCCGTAAGGTGTATGAATGGGCTGAGTATGAGGTAGGAGTTGCATATATGCAGTAAAGCTTCTACAGGAAAGAGAGGTAATAACATGTTCTGCCCATATGCATATGTACTTGTTTATTACCTCCAGTAAAGAGAGCGAGCGACCTTCTCAAACTGCCAATTCGCTCCAACATGCTGCACTTCACAACGAATATGTATGTACGGCCAAGGACTACCCTGATTATTATTGCAAACTCCTTCTCTACTCTCTCCTTACAAACACTAACTCTTCCATCTACTACCTCATCTTAACACACATAAACATTACCATAAATTGCTTCATGACGTGTTTTGTGCTTGGCACAGTGAAAATAGGAGAATACAGTAAACGATAGTCAAATGTTTCAAGATGACTAAATTCCATTGTATTTACATGGCTAAGGAAAAAACGAATAACCACTTCATAGTTGAAAAAAGTATGTGTTTAAAATGCAAATAAACAACAAGGAATATCTCAGAAATCGTGAATTCCACAAAAAATGATTTGGCATAAATCGTATTTGTTAACAAAATCTACATTTTCTATTTAGTAACATTTTATATATTCTCTTCCGGTTTACCTGTTATCTAAAAGTCATTCAGAATGAACAGCACTTCATTGGCTATTTCCAGAAACTTCTAGTTATACGTTTAATTTGTTATGAAAATATTTATACGGTATTTTAATCACACTCCTTAAACCCACTTTTGAGAGGAGTAACATTTTCGAAAAATTGTCGATGTAGAAGGTAGCTTGGTATAGCAAGATTTATTTGAATATCGTGTCGCATCCTTGGAAAATCCTGAACATGATTAAAAATTTGATATTGAACTGCTGAAATTTGTTTTTGAGTTATTCTCTTCACAGGTACACAAACGCACACACGGACCTTTTTGGTAAATGTGTGGTTTATATATTCATGGTGCCTCAAAATATATATTTCCGGTGAAATCTCGACATCCAATTTTTTGGGAACAAGGATATACCACGTGTATATTTCAAAGCACAAATTTAAGTTTCTATAAAAATGTTCAAAGTGCAGTTTTTATAATTTTTTTAACAATATTTAAGATTTGTTCCTAATGAACTAGAAAATAAGTCTGGTGAGAAATGTAATTTTAAATTAATTTATTCAAAAATATATTTCATGTATAAACAATGTAAGCACAAATTTAACAAAAGCCCTTAATTATGAAAATTTTGAAAAGTGTTAGTCGTATCTGAAAAAGCCCAAGCCATTTTTCTTATTTTCACTCCGATAACAGAAATGTTACACGAAAACGTAGAAATTGCAAGTCTGATACCACATTACAAAAGTCTCCAGTTCTGGTGAGACAATCATTCCTTTTTTTTTTTTTTTTTAAACCCCTTCAGTGTCAGTGTTAGTCTGTGTGTCTGTCACTCTGTGGACAGCATAACTAAAAAACGAAAAGTCAGTGAAAAACCAAAGTTGGTATTTAAGTTCAATGTCTTTCAAGGATGCGACACGAAGATTTTGAAGAAAATAGCCCCACCCTAAACTACCCTTTACATGGAACATTTTCCGAAAATTTTTATTTTCTTGAAAATGGCTCTAACGATTTTGATTAAAATGTCATATGTTTGAGATATTTTAATGACAAATGCAATGTATATTTTGAATTTTCTGGCTATAGTCTATGTAGTCCTGTTTAGCCTGGATGAGTTTTGAATAACTCGTAAACCGTAAGAGATAGCCAACTCTTACTAAAGAAAATAAGTAGATCTTGTTAAAATACAAAATTTATGTCCACATGCATTTTAGTGGAGTGAACCATTTCGGAGATATTCCTTGTTATTTGTGTGAATTTTAAAGTACTTAAACTTTGGTCAAAAGGAAGATCGTGATTCATAGAGAAATAAAATCTGAAAGCTTTAAAAGATTTTACTATCGCTCAAAGCCTATTGCATTGCCATATTCTCCTTGCATCTATAAGAAAATCATCAATGAGATAATTTCAACAAATGTTTATCTCAACTAACATGAAGAAGATATAGGAATACGAGTTTCTAAGAATGGTTAGTACAAGAGTAGAGAAAGTCATGTGAGTGCAACACATTAGACTCTTACGTATACAGATAGAAGATATATTTAAGGAACATATCGGTCTTACCAACATCATGATTATCCTACCCTACTCATGAAATTAATTGCTTTGAGTTGTGCAACACTTGCTTCCTCGGAACAGGCTTCTGTGCACGTACTATAAGCATTTATGTAGCACGTTTACCTTTGTGCTTTGACTGAAACAGTCACAGACTGGAACGTAACATAAAATAACACACCAGCAACACGCGAGCAACACGTTTATAAAGGAATTTACTCTCCGCAATTACAGAACATTTCAGTTATACCTACCAATCCAATTATACCTCTCTTTTATTTACCATTCTCTCATAGTTGTAGAGTGCGTGAACACGCTTATTAACGCTACTTTTATTTTCGCTTGTATTTTTACTTTCTCTAGTACCTAACTATTCGATCTATAATCCATCTAATAATTCAATACAGATATTTCACCAGAAACATATCTCATATTTTGCGGCTCGCTGAAAAAAAAGCTTAGAAAAAGTTGCACGCGAGTTTGTATAAGGGTCACTGTAGATATGTATTAAGACAGCAAAACAGAAACGTTTTGTTTATCTCAGTCTCTCAAAGTATTCTCCCTGGTACTGTATACAGCATCTTCCGTTGTTTTTTTTTTTTTTTTTTTTTTTTCCCGCAGTCACTACTGTTGCTAGTCTGTCACTCTTCTATTCATCTTTAAGAGATTGCCGCCCCTCTTAAACTCAGTAAACCAGCCGTACACAGTGGCACGTGATGGAGAATAGTCCCCCAAAGACCCTCTCAAACGCTCAAGTGACTGCGTTTCATTTAAGGGCCGCTCTTTGCGTTTCTAGTTCGGTTTCTTTGAGTTTCTTTGCGGTAGCTTGACACATAAAGAGTCGCTTTGTAAGGAACTGGAAAGCCGACTTTCGACCCAACTATAAGCTGTTTTGACAAATCAACCATGCTTTCCCCCCGGAAGTGGCCAATTTTCCGTGTCTCAATACATATCTACTGACCCTCGTATATAGTGTTATATAGTTGTAATTAGCTTGTTTGTGACGCAGCCAATTATCAGGATCACATCAATGTCGCCGGTGTGCCGGAATTTTGTCCCGCAGGAGTTCTTTTACATGCCAGTAAATGTACTGGCATGGAGCTGTCGTTTTTAAGCACATTTAGAAGCTATGAAGTCTGGACCGGTTTTGAACCCGCAACCTTGAGATCAGTGTTCCGTTAAATAATAAGCACAAGGTTGAGACGCCAATATTTTCAAGAAAATCACCCCACGCTACTACCTAGGGTAACGAGAGAAGTTGCTTTGTGATTGACACCAGCACCTGTCAAGCAACTGCCGCTGGGCTCGTCATCTGTAACCAATCAACGCTGACATGGAGTTTTGTCTTCCTCCAGTTCTTGGTCCACGAGGTACCAAACCTCAGAGAAGCGTGTGTCAGTCGCAAGGTAAGTTCTCCTTCACTTTAAGTAAAGCAATATTGCACTCGATACTGTATGGTGCTACCCTGAATAGAGTAAGCAGATATTCAACGGAATTCCCTAACACAAACTAACCTTCAGATAATGTTCAAAGTATCTCCATGATAAATAAAACGTAGGTATATCTTAAATGTTGTGTGAATAGCCTACGAAGTAAGTCTTCAAGGATATTGTTTACCTATTTCAAATCATTTTTGTAGCATTAATCATTTCCGAGAGGTTTTTTGTTATTATTGTGAATTTTCAAACAATGTATATTAAGTGTTATAGGTTATTCGTATTTTTTGTAGTCGTCTGCCGTGATCTAGGGGTAACATGTTAGCTTGTGGTTCCCAAGATCGCGGATTCAAATGCATTTGACAATGGTGATTGATCTTTTTCGGCCGTAAACATCCTTAGCATGTCTACCTTCAGAAAGGAAGTAAAGCCGGTGGTTCCGTGTCGTAGATTTAGGCACATAAAAGAACCTCGAGCATTATAAAGAGACTTCTGAGCAAAATTAAGTGGTCTTTCACGTCGAAAATAGGGTGGGACGCTGAGAACCATAGTAGTTAAAGAACGTCCATAGATAACTCAATTTAATTTTGTGTTTTCTGGTTATCATCCAGAAAGCATGGAATCTTAAACACATCACATAGCATTCCACTTATTAAAAATCTGACTATCGCTTTAGCCAAATACATGTTTGTTATAGAGTTAGACTACTTCCGTAAAAATCCTGGCATAACTGAAATGCTTAAGCTACGCTTTCCTCCGGTCTGAAAACGGAACCGTACTGAACTGACGACTGAATCTCTTCTTATTCGTTTCTCACTAGATTTTTAAGTTTTCCACCAGAAATCTAGGCGTCGAAAATTACGGTGACAGTCCTTTTTCAGTTCAGTTCAGGTGAGCTTGGGCGACCTGAAGTGAGGTTATAGTTGCGGTATTGGTTTGTTTACTTTGCAAATTGGACATAATGAGGAAAACGAAAGCTTTCACATAGTGAAGAGGAAGGAATTATTAATTTTATTCGCCAGAACTACTTACAACCTGCAGTATGCAGAGTATAGAAATGTAGAGAAAAACAGAGACTTTAGAAGGAGTAGAGAAATTAGGAAAATCATGCATAAAAGTAAATAAGATTTACTCTTTCGGGTTAACGTTTAATAATTTTTGGTTTGTTTCTGCTGTGAAAAAAGGCGTGCAAATATTCTGTAATACACAACAGTGTAGACTTGGCGGGTATAATCTCGTCATTTAGGTACTAACCTAACCTCACTTGATCGTTTGGTTAGGGTTGCGTATTCGTCAGAAATAATTTACCTGAGAGGTGTGAAGATCACGAGTGTCAATTATTGTCATTTATGTGTATTACTACAAGTTGCGCAATAAGCAAATGCAATATAATGCTACATGTGCGCAATAAACGATGGTGTACTAATACAAATATAGACATCTGTTGTAATATAAAAAACGCTAGATTACGTCAGTGAATTCTGGAACTGATTCGAGTTCGTTTATCTATATCTAGCTGTGGTAATATTAAGACTGGATTTAATTTTGGTGTTCACCTGAAGTAGTCCAAGACTTAGTGTCATTGTCCTTCAGGTGTCTCATAACCAAACTCTCATAGGAACCTTCTGAACTACGATTAACAAACATGGGATGTACCTCAAGCGAGAGCGGTTTCCAAACTTTGCTCATTATCGGTATTATCTGTTACTTCATCCACCAAAATAAACAACAAAGTATTCAATTCCAACTCATTTTCTTCACAACTGCAGCTTTTCCAACTGCATTTCAGCCATTTTACTTAATGGTTGATGTTTTTAGTTCAGTTTTAAGTTTTCAGTTGTTTTATAGGAAAGCATACCTGAAAACAGAACTGAAAGGATCTTAACTTTTCAGTTTTAGTTCTACCTACTTCAGTTCAGTTTTCAGATTGGAGGAAAGCAAGGCTTTACCTTAGGAGTGACTCTCAGTACTGATAATACCTACATCCTACATCTAGCGTGTCCTCTGAGCACTTTGAGCAAACTTGACTCTTTGGCCTTATAACCTGTTTCCTCTTAATTGATCATTGACAGACAGATAGCAGGCTAGTGGAACATTTGAAAAACGGCTCGCCCGCTGTAAAACACTAGGTTATTACACCAGGTTTTTAATGGAAATACGAACACTCTACCTACAACGAAATATGTAAAGCTGTATTAAAAGTTTATCTTGACTAACGAGAAATAGAGCACCAAGCTTTTAAACTGTGGAAGCGTAAATAGAGAAGGTTATGTGAGTACAGCACATGATATTTTTAATATTTCATGTCCTACAACTCGACTCAAACTTACGCGGAAGAGAGTTATTGATGCGTAGTTGGGTTTATTCTTGTAAAACGCTTGCAATTACAGGCTAGCTGTCCAGCAGGCCATGGCACCGGAAATGTTTCTTGTCACGTGTACGTTATGGTTCGTTATTACTACCTTGTTTAGCTGTGCGCGTGAGTGGACTGCAGAAGATATTGGAAAAGTAACCGACAACAGGGAATATTCTGCAAATGGGTAATGTTTAGAACGGTGAATGTGACGGCTACAGTATGATCAAGAAACAGAGGACAAAACCTTGCACCTCGATCCAATACAAAATGACGGATCAGAAGAAGGAATCACAGGCAGGCCGGCAGATACTGTCTTCCTTCACTTTCACTGACACTCGTACACTAACTCCGACGATACAATCACTCGACGCTCGTTAAAACTTCTTCACTTCGACGCGACGTACCTTTCACGACGACCGTACCGCACACATACTGCCGTGTTGCACACACTGACCGACTCATGTCTAAGTCTCCGCTACTGTTTTCTCGCCTCCTTATATAGCAAGGGTGATGTAACAGGTCCTTTCTGGAACTTATACAAGCGCCAGCTACCGTACAGTTCTCGAAGGTTTTGGAAAACCCTTTGTGTTGCTGCTTGATCGTTGTTATTCACCTGTTTGCTCGCATGAATGGCGTGGGGAAGCTTGAGCTTGGGCCTTTGTTTGTTCGCCGGCCTGATATGTGGTGCGAAGTACCTTAGCCCCGACCATCCTTTGTTGTGCGTCGCGCCCGGCTTCACAATGATTTGACGCAACAGAACCGCTAGGTTAAAAATAAAACATGGCTTACTCTCGCTTCGGATTAAATAATTTGAAGAGGGAAACCCCACAACACACAATACAACAGGAAATATGTTTGGGATCAGTTCGACATATTTTGTTTTGAACGAAATTATAAATTAATAGCAGATACTCCAACAACTGACATTGCCAACATCTTAAAAAATTATGACATCAGTATGACAGGTTAGTAATTACAATACAGCATTTAAATAACAATTGATGGGTTATATCATCCTTTAATTCATGAAATAGTCTTAATAAATGCAATTCGTGAGTCAAATTCTCTACATAAATTGATAATCACTCGTGACATTGTTTATAAACATACATCATCATACTGAACCTTCACTTGCAGATGGATTTCAATAGATTTCTACGTTCACTCCTAAGAAAAGTATTTATGTACATAACAGGTTCATCCAATTATAATGTCCACTTAAAATATACTTGAAACTAAATGCAATGTCTTTTAAATAACTATAGCAAGTAAAAACTACAAAAACAAAGTGTATGAATTACTGCAAAATTAACATTACTCAACAAGTAATGAAACAAAAACGACAGAAAATTGCTTGTTGGTGCATACAGCAAGCGGGAGTCATATTAAATTGGTATTGTAGCAGCGTTTCACTTGTCCAGAGTTTGCTGCCAGGCGCTGGGCATTCTTCTGTTCGTATTACCCTGTACAACCATTTAAATGCACTCTTATTGGAAATATTTGCCCAAGAGATAACCTTTCAATAAAAGAAGCTTTGAAATAAAAATAAAAAGAACAATAGTGCCAACTAACGAACAATGGTGCGAAGATTGGAATTTTCATTACACCTTTAAGGTTTGCATTTGACCCCCCCCCCTCCCCTCGTACATATATTCAACCTGAATAGTGAATGTATATAAATGAAGTAATAAACCATTTTCAGGACAAAATGATCGAAGGAAAGTAATTATTTGTTGAAAATGTTGGGTATTACACTCTGCTAATAAATTTAACGAAAAGAATAAGTTATAATTAAGATTTGTCGGTATGAAGAACAGATGAACGGAATTTCAACAAAGAGAAATAACTTAATGAGCGTTTATTAACAATAAAAACAGCACTTTTAATAACACATCCTTCGAAGGAACCTCAGATGATTCGTGGCCATTGTACGGTCAAAACAACAATGCTTTACTTTGACCTTTGAGACCTATTATGCCCATGGTTTTAAGTGTGATTAAAACTAGAATTTTTAATCTCGAATAACCACTGGTTATTTTATAGATTAAATTTCTTTATCCATGTGTGTTTGAAAGGTACAACACAGTGTATGTTTATAACATTAAAACTAGATTTAATTAAACAAAATGGTTTACTGAATATTAAATAAGACGTTTAGACAAAAACTACTCCAAAGTTTATTACTAAAACATACCTCACAACCAGGACGTAATGAAGGATTGGAGCGGAAATACGATACTTTCAATACAATTAAGATAATTACACAATTGTTGAAAAGCTCACACATGACAGTTCTCCAGAGGAAAACTTGCAGCTCCAGAGGGAAATATTCTACGTCAGTCCAATTTCTGAGTTTTCAACAAACAAGGGCTTAACGCCAGCGTTCAACGTAAAAACAAAAATTGCTCTTTTTCTGCAACGGACTCTACCCAATTAACGCAGAATAAAAGCAATATTTGCACAAAACTTTGCAAACATTGCGTTAGTGATATACACACGCACACAGCCTTTGACCTTGGCGAGCTCATGTTAGCTATTGAGATTTATTTCAAAACGTTCATTTATTCAACTGGTTACTCTATTGCAAGATCAATTCTTTCTATAACTTTGCTTTATATATTGTATGCTTTAGCAAGATCAACAGTTTTGTATATTAAGATTTTGTCTATTTCTTACGGTTTACCAGTTATTCAAAAATCATCCAGAGTAAACAGGGCTACATAGGCTATAGCCAGAAAATTCAAAATATACTTTTCATTATAAGTGCTGAGGCTTTCACGGCCGGTGTTGTCAACTATGTTAAGTAGATTTTCCGGGTTTGTGGGCCGTGGTCGAGTTGGATTGCCTTCCCCCGACGTTTCGCTAAAAACTGCATCCAGCATCTTCAGGGTGACTTTTCATTTGCCATAAAAATATCTTAAACATATCGCATTTTAATCAAAATCGTTAGACCCGTTTTCGATAAAATTAAAATTTTCGAAAAATGTTCCGTGTAAAGGAGACACACACACACACACACACACACACACACACACACACACACACACACACACACACACAAACACACACACACAGGCGCAGCGGACCTATTTCTAAAAATGCTTTTTTGGGTTCAGGGGGGCTCAAAACATATTTTTGGTGAAATTTCGACATCGAATTTTTTGGTGGAATATAATACTTCCTTTACTTGCTATACATAGTAAAGTTAGCCTGGGTGGCTCATTTGGTTAGACACTGACCTACTGATCTGAAGGTCGCGGGTTCAAATCCGGCACTGATCGATGGTTTTTAAATGTGCTTAAAAACGACAGCTCCATGTCAGTAGATTTACGAACATGTAAAAGAACTCCCGAGAGATAAACTTCCGGCACACCTGCGAAGCTTATGTGATCCTAGCAGTTCTCAGTGTCGTTAAACAACAAAAAAAAATTTATACGTAGTAAAAACGCAAAATTTTGACCAAAACAGCCTTTAAGTAGATCATTTAGGCTCGAAAAATGCGTATCTCGATTACTTTTGGTACGGAATTCTTGGGTGAAATGCTTAATAGGTAAGTAGTAGATGAATTAAAATCTCATACTAAAAATGCGAGATTATTGTTGTAACGGACAATGCGAATGATATTTTTAGCGGAGCGCCTCTGGGGGAATGGGGCGTGAATTACTGGCAAGCGCTTGAAGTTGCAGCATGGCATACATAGTCTGTATCCATCCTTGTAATGAAGTTAAGCGTGAAAACGAAAAGGCTTTCAGTGTACACCAAATTAAATAGTGAGCGATATCTGCTATTATTACCTTACCTTGTGTCCAGAAAACCCCATAAAGCTTAACAGTTTAGGGCATTCACTCTAAGAAACGAATAATATCAGAGATTTCAAGTGGAAAACAAGTTATGGAAACCTAAAGGTACGAATAGTTTATTTCAGATTTCGATTGAATTTATTTACGGTGTGCTGTTTTCATGGGCATGATTGCTGTTCAGATTAAACACTAAATTGTTTTAGATTCCTTTGCATACGTTTAGTTTATTCGAAGAACCACGAAACGTATGCTTGTAAGCTTTATCTCTCTGTCTCCACCTTAGGTTTTTCGTAGCTTTCCCTGGCCTGTAGGCGATTTTAGAGGCGTTTTCTCATCTGCACAATTTCATTTACACAATTTCCCTTTCATTCCGTTTTCTTGTCATATTTTAGGTGTACTTCTAGATACGACAAAATCGAGTCCTGTTACTTTTCAATCACTTTACTATCTTCTAACATTTTATCACAAATACAGTTTTCTTCACGTCGTTAACACAGTCTACAGTCTTTCGCAACTCACAACTGTTATTCTCATAACCTTGCTCAGACCTTTTAATGTCCCTCTTCACTCCCTCTGCCTCTATACCCCAACTTTACAATCACTCAAGACTCACGACATAGCACACGACAACACACATGCACAGCTGCCTCACACTCGCTGAGCAATTTATGTCCATAACTCCAAAACTCACTCACTCACTCTTCTGCTCAGATCTCCTTATATATATGCATATATATATATATATATATATATATATATATATATATATATATATATATATATATATACACTATATATACACTACACATATATATACTAGGGATGACGTCACACGGACCTTTCTCTATTCCATACACACGAAAGTCGACAATGACTCAGCTAAATGTCTCAAGAACGTTCTCGACTCCCCTTTTGTTTCTGAATCCTGGATTGTTGATAGTCACGTACACACAGTAGTCGCGCGAGGCGGCCTGGCCGTTAAAGTCTTTATCCGCTCGCTGACCCGGCATGTGGTGTGAAGTAGCTTGGCCCCGTCCGCTCATTGTTTTGTCGAGCCCGACGTTACAATACGAGAGAATATTAGCTATCTAGATAATAATTTGGGCTATATAATTTAACTATAATTCACTATAATGAATGATTAGTGTTTATATATATTCTCTACTCTATGTTATTCTCTACTCATCCTTCAACATATAATTCACGCAATTTTCTATGATTGAAATAGAAATGTAACGTATTACATTCACACGGTTTTCTCTAGTCACCTTTGTTTTACGAAACCCATTCATACAGATTTGCTCTTTTACAATCAATTGTACAATATTCTATGTGACAGAAACAGAAATGTATAGTGTTACATTCTTACGGTTTTCTCTAATCGCTTTTCTTCCTGTGGTATCCGTGGTTGTTCAACAGTGCTTTTGCATAGCGACTTTCCGGTTTTCTATTTATTTTGTTTATTTTTTGTTCTTTATAGTATCCTAAGAGTTTAAGTACCTCTTTAAGTGCATTGATTAATATTTTTTAAATATCTCAAGAAACACAAGGCTATTGGACGAGTGCAACCGAAGTCTGAAAGTTGTAGGGATAAACTGTAAAACCACGAGCAACGCCGGGTGTTCAGCTAGTATAAATGAAATAAATATCTGTTGGCCACCAGTAATGTAATTTATTAGGTTTTGTGAATTCTGGGAACAATTATATAGACCAACAACTGGTTACCACTTATTTACGTTCCTGGATTCCAGTAACTAATAATAATTGGGTTTATCAAACTGTATAGTTATATACATATATATTTCGTTGTAATTCATTTTATTTTAATCATTGTTATTATTTTTCCTTCTTTTATTACTGGCATGTGAGTTATTACTTGTAAAATGATGATTTATTATAAAAACTAGATTTGATAAAGTTTGCAATACACGTACTGGAATTACAGATTTTATTTTATTCTTGTTGTTCTAGTATTAGTGGCGTAATGCGGTGCCTGAAAGTAGTCGCAGAAACTTCAACAATAGGAGCACTCTCCATGGACCTAGAGGGTCTAGGTAGATCCAGCAGTAGGACGAGCCTACAACTATTAGGGACCTCCGCGCGTCTCTGTGGCCCGCCTGCTTGCGGCCTTCAGCCTGTAACCTCCTTTACTTCATTCCTTCCACTTGGGAGTGGTACCTACTTTGGATCTATAAAGTTTGCAGTGCGTGAAGTTTCGCTTTTGTTGTATACCTTCACCTAACCTAGCGGGTGTCTCAGGCGGTAATCGGCTGAAGGGAAGCGCTGTGGTCGGCCGGCCGCCATCACAGAAGAACTGATTGCTTAGCCGGAACTGACGGTGGTGCGCTCTCTGATTTGATGTTAAAACGACACTAAATTATGTAGCACTACCGCTGAATAAATGCCTTATTATTCTCAAAATTGTGATGCATAGTACTCACATGACTTTCTCTACTCTTGTACTAGATATTCCTACAAACTCTTATTCTTCTATCTACTTATTGTTAATCGAGATAAACATTTGCAGAAATTGTCTTATTGTTAATTTTCTTACAGATACAATGGGAATATAGGAACACAGTATCTTTGAGCAATAGTCGAATCTTTTGTGACAGTTTTGAAATTCCGTTCTCTTTACATCCCAAGAGATAAAAAACAAATAACGTAGATATTATAAGTTTTGGAAAATTCAGAAAAATGATTAGAATATTTGTTAAATGGTTTATTGCACAAAAAATGCACTAGACTTAAATCGAATGCTTTATCGAGGTCTACATTTTTTGTTAGTAACATTTTGTCTATTTCTTATGGTTTACCAGTTATGCAAAATTCATCCGGAATGTAGAGGACCTCTTAGGGCATTCCCAGAAAATACAAAATATACATTTCATTTGTCATAAAAGTGTCTCAAGCATATGGTAACTTAATCAAAATCATAAAGCCACTTTTGATAACAAACTTTTCGAAAAATGTTTCATGTAATGCTATGATGAGAAATTTTTTGAAAATGTTTGTGTCGTATTCTTGAAAGATGTTGAACTAAATACCAAATTTGGTACTTAAGCGACTTTTAGTTTTTGAGCTATGTTGTTCACAGATATACACAGCCGTTTTTCTAAAAATATATGTGTTATTTTGGGGACCTTAAAACATGTATTTCTGGGGAAATCCCGGTACCGAATGTTTGGTTGGAATGTAGTACTTACTCTGCTATACAATGGTACAGGAAGTAAAAATTAGGTCATCATCGTAAAGAGCAATACTTCCTGTGTGACTAAAGTGTTCGTGCTTTTAAAACACTAAGAATTCCATTTAATGCTACCCTGTGTCGACACAGGTGAATTTTACGATGGGCTGCAGTTTCAAGTACACATTTAAAAAACTGAAGAGGGAACGTCAAAGCTTGTAATAATTATAACTGTACATCTAAAAGTCAATACCATATTAAATTTATATGAGCATTAAATGAAAATAATACATTCAGTAATCAACAAATTGAGATCAATGAACCACATAAAGCACGCGCAAATAAAACTTTAATTAACTCAAAAGCATAAATCAACCGAGCAATCCACTCGTTAGGCACACGTTAAAATAAATAAAGTATTTCAAATATGTTTCAAAGTTATTGAACTGTCTGTCTGTTTGAAAAGGAGAACGGAGGCTTCATGAGCAAACTTTAACATTTTTATGTTCCAGTCACTGGGCTGACCGACTCAAGTGTTTTATATTTGCATTCTGACCAACACTGGCGAGAATTTTATCTTACATTCGTAGTATTTTTACTTTCTCTACTACGTTTAGTAAAGTAGAGGAAGTATTGTATTCCGACCAAAAATTCGATGTTGAGATTTCACCGGAAATATATATTTTGAATCCAAAACTAGCATTTTTAGGAAAAGGTCCGTGTGTGTTGTTGTTGTTGTGTATCGGTGTGTCTGTCAGTCTGTGGACAGCATAACTCAAAAACGAAAAGTCGGTTAAAAACCAAAGTTGGTATTTTAGTTTAATGTCTTTCAAGGATGCGACACGAAGATTTTGAAGCAAATTGCTCAACCCTAAACTACCCTTTACATGCAGAATTTTTCGAAAATTCTGATTTCCTAGAAAATGGCTCTAACGATTTTGATTAAAATGCCACATGTTTGAGATATTTTCATAACCAATGAAATGTATATTTTGAATTTTCTAGCTATAGCCCATGTAGTCCTAATTACTATGGATGTCTTTTGCACAACTGGTAAACCGTAAGACATAGACCAAATCTTACTGCACAAAAAATGTAGATCTTGCTAAAACACACAACTTGTGTCTAAATAATTTTTTGTCTCCATTTCGGAGATATCCCTTGTTATTTGCGTCAGTTTCGGAAAACTAAACTTTCGTTAAATGCAACATCGTTGTTCATTTTTTGTATGTTAGTCGTGCAAAGAGAACGAATCTCATAGTTTTAAAACATTTGACTATCGCTCAAAGTCTACTGTATTCCCATATTCCCCTTGCACCTACAAGGAAATAAACAATAAGATAATTTGTACAAATGTTTATCTGAACTAACATGGAGATATAGGAATAAGAGTTCGTAAGAATGTTTAGTACAAGAGTAGAGAAAGTCACGTGAGTACAACACATCAGATTTTTTTTTTTTGCCCGCCTCTGTAGCGTAGTGTTAGCGTGTCTGCCTCCCGTCCAAGAGATCGCGAGTTCAAATCTCGCTTAGGGTAAGTTATCCGTATAAGGTTTCTTCCGAAGTTTTCCCTTATCCTGAGAAGACGAATGTCGGATAGTTTAAAGCTCTATGGACCTCGGGCTCATTTGAGCATTATTTCACTCGTTTCATTCTTTCACCGTCAGAAATGAGACTATGCTGGAAGGTGTTAATAAAAAAAATAATTTACTTTTGAAAACTGGACCTTTGACAATTTTAATTTTAAATATAGCAGACCTACTTTCAATGAATAGCCTATTAACGGAAATTTGTTCATTTATATTCATCAGTAGCCGAAATACCCGGCCTTTCTCGTGGCTTGACATATTATCCCTACAACTTTTGGACTTAGCTTGGATAGTAGGTATAAAAAACTCAAAATAAATAGAAACATCGGGAAAACACTGCAAAAGTGAACAACCGCAAATACCACAGGAAGAAAAGTGAGTAGACAAAGCTGTGTGAATGTAAGACGTTGCATTTCTATGTCAATCATATAGAAAATTGTGTGAATTCTGTGAATTAGAGAAGGAAATGTGATTGTGTTTCATAAAATAAAGTGTGTAGAAAAAATCGGTAATGTGTTATATTTCTATTTCAGTTATACAAAATTGTATAAATTGTATGTTGAATGGCGAGTAGGGACGGACATGTGAATTTAATACGTAAAAGAAAAGCTAGTAGAAAAAACATGTGAATGTTATGTTGTATAGTAAAATAGAACAGAAACTTTCTCCACGAAAAAATACATGTGCCGAATTTTACAGTGATCGGTCAAGTGATTGAGTACACATCCGAAGAGGTAATTTGCATATAAAATTGGTAATTTTAATTTTTTTCTATTTTTCAGCTGATCCTTTGGGTTTTTCCCAAGGTTCTTTTCTCATACGATACTTGTCCTACTTTACTTTACCTATACGTGGTAAAGTATAAATGAGGTAGGAGGATTAAGCTTCAGAAGTTTGTAGAACTGTGAATAGAGAAAACCATGAGAATACAACCTATATCTAACTTATAAATCTCTCTGTCTGTCTCTCTGTCACACACAGACACTCCCACACCCACACACACTCACACACGCACACACATACCCACACACACTCACACACATATCCACACTCACACACATGCCCACACACGCACACACATACCCACACACACTCACACACATATCCACACTCACACACACACACATGCCCACACACGCACACACATACCCACACACACTCACACACATATCCACACTCACACACACATGCCCACACACGCACACACATACCCACACACATATCCACACTCACACACACACATGCCCACACACGCACACACATACCTACACACACTCACACACATGCCCACACATACACATGCCCACACACGCACACACATACCCACACACACTCACACACATATCCACACTCACACACACACATGCCCACACACGCACACACATACCCACACACACTCACACACATATCCACACTCACACACACACATGCCCACACACGCACACACATACCCACACACATATCCACACTCACACACACATGCCCACACACGCACACACATACCTACACACACTCACACACATGCCCACACACACACATGCCCACACACGCACACACATACCCACACACATATCCACACTCACACACACACGCACACATACCCACACACACATTCGCACACATACCCACACACACTCACACACACGCACACACACGCACACACATACCCACACACACTCACACACATATCCACACTCACACACACATGCCCACACACGCACACACATACCCACACACACTCACACACATATCCACACTCACACACATGCCCACACACATACCCACACACACTCACACACATATCCACTCACACACACATGCCCACACACGCACACACATACCCACACACACTCACACACATATCCACACTCACAAACACATACCCACACACACCCATACCCACACTCACACACACATACCCACACACACGCATACCCACACTCACACACACATACCCACGCACACACATACCCACACTCACGCATACCCACACTCATACACACATACCCACGCACACATACCCACACTCACGCATACCCCCACATATACACACATACCCACGCACACACATACTCACACACACGCATACCCACACTCATACACACATACCGACGCACACACACATACCCACACACACATACCCACACTCATACACACATACCCACGCACACGCATACCCACACTCATACACACATACCCACACTCATACACACATACCCACACTCATACACACTCATACACACATACCCACGCACACATACATACCCAGACTCATACACACATACCCACGCACACACATACCCACACACACGCATACCCACACTCACACACACACATACCCACACACACGCATACCCACACTCATACACACATACCCACACACACACATACCCACACACATACATACCCACACTCATACACACATACCCACACACACACATACCCACACACATACATACCCACACTCACACACCCATACACACATACCCACACACACAGATACCCACACACACATACACACACAGATACCCACACACACATACCCACACACACATATCCACACGCACATACCCACACACACATACCCACACACATACCCAAACACATACTCACACTCACACACATACCCACACACATACACACACAGATACCCACACACATATCCACACACACTCATACACACTCACACACATACCCACACTCACACACCCATACCCACACACACACACATACACACACAGATACCCACACACACATATCCACACACACACTCATACACACTCACACACCCATACACACATATCCACACACACACTCATACACACACGTACACACACATACCCCCACACACACATACCCCCACACACACTCATACACACACGTACACACATACCCACACTCACACACATACCCACACACACACACATACCCACACACATATCCACACACACTCATACACACACGTACACACATATCCACACACACACTCATACACACACGTACACACACATATCCACACACACACTCATACACACACGTACACACACATACCCACACTCACACACACATACCCACACACACACATACCCACACACATACCCACACTCACACACATACCCACACGCACATACCCACACACACATATCCATATACACACATACCCACAGAGTGGGCTAGTGGACAGACTAGCAAAACAAGCTGCCGCGGAAGACACTGAAATAATATATGACAAAGTATCAAAAGAAGCAATAGTAACTAGAGAGAAAGAAACTGGACTCGAAGAATGGCAACAACAATGGACAGCATCAAGGAAAGGAGCAGTAACCAAAGAATATTTCCCATCCGTGAGAAGAAGATTAAAGCAACGGTTACCAATATCTCCGGAGTTCACAGCAATGATAACAGGACATGGAAAGCTAAGATCATATCGCCACAGGTTTGGATTTTTAGATAACCTAATGTGCAAATGTGAAGAAGAGGACCAAACAGTAAACCACATTATATTTCGATGCAAAATACTAAACAACCAGAGAAACGCAATGATTAGGAAGATACAAAGTAAAGGTGCTACTTGGCCCATAAACAAAGAAGAACTTGGAAACAATTTCATACAACCTTTCGTTAACTTCATTAATGCTATACAATTCACAGAAATAGAATGACTTAAGTTCAAATATATATAATTTCTACTCCTTACCAAAATTGCAATCAGTATCATTGTCCAAACACAGTTCAATAAAAAAAAAAAAAAAAAAAAAAAAAAAAAAAAAAAAAACTGTAATTATCACAATAGAGAAGTACTCAATTAGACTAAGGTAGATAAAAAAAATTAGAGGTAAATAAAGATGTAAATGTTCAAATAGAACATCACCAACATGTACATGTATATAAAATGTAAATTGTATGTAAATAAATAAATTCAAGCATGTAGTATTCATATGGAATGGGGCATGCATTAAAAAAAAAAAAAAAAAAAAAAACACACACACACACACATACCCACACTCATACACACATACACACATACCCACACACACATACCCACACTCACACACATACCCACACTCACACACATACCCACACTCACACACATACCCACACGCACATACCCACACACACATATCCATATACAGACATACCCACACTCATACACACATACCCACACTCATACACACATACACACACGTACCCATACACACAGATATACCCACACACACAGACACACACGCACACACGTACCCATGCACACATACACACCCATCCAGCAAACCACATACACATACATCCACACACACGTACGCATACATACACACGTACACACACACGTACCCATACACACAGTGAGATAAATGTGAAGTTTTAATGTGTACAAACAGCGATGAGGAATTTCTACATCACGTTTAAGGGAAATTGTGTGCACCGGAAAATCCTCGTGAATCCCCAAGTTGGTAACAAAGAAAAGAGCTTCACCTCTGCCCCACAAAGGATCTTCTTAGCGACAAACTGTTATTTTTCACAGAAGACACGATATTTATTCTGAGGCTGGTTTTGATTGGTTGGATTGCGGGCAGGTGCTCTCGGCAGAGGTTCGATGAACCAGAAAAACCACGCGCGCGTTCTCCTCATTCGTATTCCGCGGCATGGACGGCAGGTGTACAGACAGCTCTGCGACGTCTTCGAGAGCTTCCGGTGCTCTTCTCGGGAGACAAAAGCAGGGCAAAACCTTCCTGGACCACTTCCGTTCACGTGTTCTTAATTATTTGTTCTGAGTTTACATTCCCCATCTTCCGGGATTTGCCATCACGTGCTCCTTGGGTGCCCATATGTCGTCATCGTCATAGCACGTGACTCGTTTAAACCTCAAACCTTCCTTTCTTCTTGTCTTCTATTGTTCCCCGTTTAAATGTACGTACATAGGCGATTTCTCAGAACAGGCTTTGTTATTGACGTTTGATGGAAATGTGCACACAATGCCCACCAAACACAATAGTCATTTACGTCATCTTGCTGGGCATCTATTGGTTTTTACGTAAGTTTACCTTTCTCTGATACTTACCTAAGCTACAGAAAACATTTCATTCAAACAATAATTACACATTTCCCCCTGGGAATCCTAAATAATAATGTGGTGTTAATTTTACATGATTTCCTCCATCCAGAGTTCTATAGTATACATACAAAACCTTTCTTTTTTGTATTTTTAATCTGATAATACTGTTTTGATCCATATTTTAAATGATGCTTCAATGTATGCAGTTTTATTTAAACACGTCAGTGCAATTAATTACAATTCTGGCTAAAAACAGTTGAAACCTGGTTAATACGTTTATGTGCTGCACTTCAGAATGGAAAGCAGTTTAGAGGGTCAAAGAAAGAGTAAAAGAATAAAAAACATCTAAGACTTTCCGTCAGTTTTATAGGAACTGCTCGAAATTGTGACCTGAATTTTCATGGCAAAGTTGACAGCGGTGAAGGAACGAATGTCACACCCTATTCAAGATTTCTGGTGTGAGTCGAATAAGGAAATTATACTAGTGTTAATGCTCTTCTGCAGGTGGAATAAAATCTTGATAATTCTAATAACGAGCAACTGAAAATCGATATTTCTATACTCGAGCAGCAGTTTTAAACACAATCTAAACCAAGGTCCCTAATGACCTAGTTGTCGACGGGCCCGTAAACCCCACTAAACCAAGGTTTCATCAGGCTTTGCTTTAACACCGATTTATCTGATATTAATATGTTTAACACCATATAACTGCGTTATGTTTAGTCGCGGACCGTACATTGTCCATCTCAAATTACTTATATCAGTCACATCTGCAATCTCTCGACTTACTTCGGCGTAGTTCATTAACATCCTGTATATTTTGTATAATGTCAGTTGTAATGAAAATATGTTTAATATATGCTAGTTAAATCAAAGCCTTCGGTCGGAGTCATTTAAAAAAATCAATTTTTAGAAACATTTTCCATGTAAGGTAATTTTGGAAGGGGGAATTGTTTTGGAAACCTAAGACTATTAGGTATGTTTATTTCTTTCGGGCTTGTAGGCCGTGGTCTAGAACGCAACGTTTCGCCAAGTACTGCACTTGGCATCTTCAGGGTAAGACGATCCGTTGTCTGCACTGGTCAGAGTTCTGCTATCGTTGGATAAACTAAACTAAAATATGTTTGATGCATATAGAACTTTTCGTTTTACTTTCTCTACTGGTAAGTAGGGGAAGTATTGTATTCCACCCAAAAATTCGATCTCGAGATTTCACCGGAAATATATGTTTTGAGGCCCCCTGAATCCAAAAAGAAGCATTTTTAGAAAAAGGTCCGTGTGTGTGTCTGTGTCTGTGGACAGCATAACTCAAAAACGAAAAGTCGGTTAAAAGCCAAAGTTGGTATTTAACTTTAATGCCTTTCAAGGATGCAACACGAAAATTTTTAAGAAAATAGCCCCACACTAAACTACCCTTTGCATGGAACATTTTTCAAAAATGTTGATTTTCTTGAAAATTGCTCTAACGATTTTGATTAAAATGTCATATGTATGAGATATTTTTATGACAAATGAAATGTATATCTTGAATTTTTTGGCTATAGCCCCTGTAGTCGTATTTACTCTGGACGACTTTTGCATAACAGGTAAACCGTTAGAGATAGACCAAATCATACTTACAAAAAATGTAGATCTTGCTAAAATACACAATTTATGTCTCAATAAATTTTCTTGTAAGATGAACCATTTCGGAGATATTCCTTGTTATGTGTGTGAGTTTCGGAAAACAACTTTCGTGAAATGGATCATCGTTGTTCATTTCTTATATGTTAAGTGTGCAAAGAGAACATAATCTCAAAGCTTTAAAACATTTGACTATCGCACAAAGCCTACTGTATTCTAATATCTCCTTTGCACCTACAAGGAAATAAGCAATAAGATAATTTGTACAAATGTTATCTTAACTAACACGAATTTTGAGTGGGATGGAATAGTTCTTCTGCTATGTGCTTGCTAGAGAAAACAAAAGCTGATATTTTACAAACCACCGAAGCCCCGGGAATGGCCGAATGTACTCGGACATTTGCGAAGCTCTGGGAAGACTCATAACAGTTAATGAATGGAGGTATGGGTCTTTTACGTGTTCAAAGATTTGAAGAGACCGGTTCTACAACAGTGAAAAATGTCGACTATTAAGCGAATGCTGTGCAGACGAATGTAACAAGGATGCCGGAACATTCCACACAACACGACAGTCCATTTAGTACAACCCCAACTTCAAGCTCAATGTCAACATTTTAAATGGCAACACTACCTTACCACACACAGAAATTGGGAACTCTTTCAGTCAAAACAAACCACATACACTTTCCAAAACATTACTACTCATAAAAGTAGATTGTACTCCACTCCAAAACTCCATATAGAGATTTCACTGGAAATACATGTTTTGAGGCCCCTTGAATAAAAAAAAGCATGTTTAGTAAAAGGTTAATGTGTGTATGCATGTCTAAGTGTCTATGAATAACACAACTCGAAAAAACGAAATGCCTGATAAATACCCAGCTTGGTACAGGATGTCTAAAAATGTGGTAACACTTTGAATCTCTATAAAATCATTATTTATGAACATAGAGAAAAGTTACAAGGCTAAAATTAAAGAAGAAAAGTG
Organism: Tenodera sinensis; assembly: GCA_030765045.1. Lineage (NCBI taxonomy): Eukaryota > Metazoa > Arthropoda > Insecta > Mantodea > Mantidae > Tenodera > Tenodera sinensis. The sequence goes on from CM060961.1 coordinate 17,923,499, forward strand.
TAATTAAAGAATCATGCACGCAAATATTCAAATTGATGACCATCATTGTCCAGACAACGCTGATAACGCAAACCAATAGATGTGCAAATGTCACGAAACAGTTCTTTTGAATTTCGTAACATTGTCTTAATTTCAGTTTCAATGCATCAATTCTTGTTCTGTCCTTGAGGTATCTCCATAATGTGAAATATAGCTATTTATATTATGCTAAACTTTATCACAATAACTTGAAGCAGATATGAAATAGGCTTTTACAATAATAGTGTTGGCTCAAATGTTGAATAGGGTACGATACTCGTTCCTTCGCCGCTGTGAACTTTGCCATGGAAATTCACGTCACAATTTCGAGCAGTTCCTATAAAACTGACGTAAAGTCTTAGATGTTGTTATGCTTTCACTTTTTCTTTGTCCCATTAAGGTACTTTCCATTCTGAAGTGCAGCATATGAGCGTATTAAGGAGGTTTCAACTGTTTTTATCAAGAACTGTAATTAATTGTGCTGACATGTTGAAATAAAACTGCATATATTGAAATAATTTAAAATCTAGATCAAATGGCATTAATATTCTCTATTCAAAATAAAGAAAAGGAAAAACAAATAAAAAAGCGAACGAGACTCGAACTGGAAAACGACGATGACCTTATGCTCGAACGCTAATGTCATAATCATTGAGCCAGAGAGGTAGGCTATAAAACATCCCTCTCGAATGGTTGATATTAGTGGGCTACTGGCAGTTTAGAAACTTATAGCCCTATTTTCCAAATTTGAACGAACAAGTCATAACTCTTCTATCTCAAATTACTTGCGTAAAACATCTCCACATCTTCTCAAAATATTCCGGTTCATTAAGACCTCATATATCGTGTAATGGTTTCAGTTTATTATGTGATTAAGTGAAGAAGACAACGATAGCGAGCAAAACAAGCGTTTGTGGGAATATGATCAACCGACAACTAGGTATATAGCTCCTCAGATTATAAGTCGAGATTATAAGTGGAGAAGAATACCCAATTGTACACATACATCGAGCCATAACTCGCGCACACAAACACATACACACGCACGCGCACGTACACACACGCACATGCAGCCGAGACAGTATACTTACTATAGGCTTATTCCAACAAGCTGTTTTGAGCTCGTTCTGAACGCCTTCCGAACAAATATCAGCATTTTCTTACTCACGTGCACAATCGAGCACGCTCTCAGAAGTTTGTACGGTTGCAACATTACTTGAACCTTTATTAACCTGTGATTCTGAATAACCTGAGCATGCGTTGTAGGCTATACGAGGTTTGTTCCGACACGATCCTGAATCAGTTCTGTTATCTGAGCATGCGCAGTAGCTAAGCAGTGTTCCAACACGACACAAACACCTCCAAGTTCCAACTTGCCGTTTCAACTTTTTGAGAACTAGTTCGGAACCAATGAAATCGGTTCTTGGTCAAAAGCGGGAGCTGCAAATTCTGGACATGCGCAAATCATATAGACTGATAGCCTACTACGCGTGCGCAGTTATTTAGAATTAGATATTAATGTAGTTCAAGTAATGTTCTAACCTGTAGGTCTGTTCCAACAAGCACTTCTGAACGCCTTCCGAACTAATACCAACATTTACTTATAGCATTGCACAGTCGAGCACACTCTCAGAACTAGTTCGGAAGTTTTGTCATGTTGCAATCCTACTTAGGTACTGCGCATGCCAGACATCGACAAGAACGTGAAATCTACACTTACGGCAGCAAAACGGACCAAGGAGTCGTTTCTGGCATACTTATCACCACAGAAAGAGAAATTACACACAGACTGAAGTTCAAGCTCCAACGTAGATCATCAACACGTAGCAAAATTAACGGTGTTAGAACAAATTAATCAAATCACAGATGTTGAATGCAATACAGTTGATGTCTACTTAGACAGCAGAATAATGTGACTTTTGGTGTGTGTGGGTGTGAAGTAAAGTAGACAGATGTAGTCGAGATAAACACTTTTATTTCCGTAAACAGTAACTTTGTACACTCGTTGCAACAGCAAGAAAGTCTTTTCCGATTCTCCAACAGCACGGCTTCGAACTCGTAACACAAAGAACTAACTCTTCTCCGTCGGCACAACTCTCCACATCGTCTGTCCGTCTCCGTCGGCACGACTACTCAACCTTCACATACGTCTGACTGTTCTCCGTCGGCACTACTCAACGCTTCACGTACGTCTCTCACTTACGTCTGACTGACTCTCTCACACTTTACCGCTATTTATATCTCCCAGGCACTATTCTGGAAGCTTCAAGAACGTTCACTTATTGCGCTGGGGTACAAAGTAGAAGATTCCAGTAGCCTCTATCCTTTTCTCTCTTTCGGCAAGCGCCCCAACAATGCGGCCATGCTCTGTCTCTTTCCTTCGGCTCCTTTGCGGTAGTGCCGACAATAATGCGATGCGTGACACTACGGTTGTCGCCAATTAGATGCGGCGGGCGCGGTGACAATAACAATAGACTCGCTAAAGAACCCACAAAATCACAGTTTCCTAATAGAGCAAATCAGGAATCAAATAAGACTACTTGAGCTAGACATGTGGGATGGGTAAAGGGTATTCGAGGAAATGAGATGGCGGACAGACTGACAAAAGAAGCAATCGAAGCAGGACTTGAACTAGCTTACCTGAAAATACTTATACCAATACTACAAAAAGAAATCAGACCACTGGCAAAAAGAATGGAGAGTTCATACAAAGCAAAGGAAACTGGACTCTGCTTCCCGGATGTCACAACACGACTTAAGGGGACCGTACCAACTTAACTACCATGGCAACAGGCTGCTACAAGCGGCTCAGAATAATAGAAGATGCAACCATGTATTGCTACAGTGTAAGAACTTCCAGAAACAAAGAACACAACTCATAAATTGTGTCACAAGAACCTGGTCCCCACCAAAACATCAACTAGTGAAAAAATACTTTAAAGGACTTTTGTAAATTTGTAAATTCTATAACATTCGATTACGTATATTAAATTATGTAAACACACACATACACACAATAATTACATAGTAAAGAATTATTAGAGGAAAATATTCGATAAAGAACAATAAATCGTGAGTAGATAAAAACACAAATCGTCACACAACTAAATACTAAAAAGCGATACTCTCAATAATAACTTGGAACTTGTTAATCGCTGTTTACACTCAGCCTGTGATCATACTGGGGCCCTTTCCTGTGGAGCATATTGCCTATAGGAAATGCTAACTCGTGTAGAGCGAGTGTTTTGGGGGACTTTCTAGTTTTTTGTACAGTATATCTCACACTTTCAGACTCTGAGGAGGATAGAAAATAATCTTGGATAGAGAAAAATTCCAATTTCCCAGCCGATCACCACGTTTCCATAGGGAATTGAAATCGATTTGAGTCCAATCTCATTATCAATACTATCCACATTTCCACGTTGAATTGAATCCGGAATCAGATCGATTTGGAGACGCAAGGAGCAAGCATAAATAATTAAAGCTTTTATATTGACCGAGCGGTTGGATCGTTCGCCTACCACCTAAGAGGCCCGGGTTCGGTCCGAGGGACCGTATGTGGTATTCGTGGTTCTCCGGGTTCTCCAGTTTCCCCAGCCATTCCACCAATTGCTGCGTCATCACCTTTCCATTCATCTATTTTGCCTGTATTTCACATCATACTCTTCCTCACTCTCTTACTGACCACCCACTTCCAGGTCTTCACTCCGGTCCATAGGTTCCTATGCCCCCGACAGGCATCTACCCCTAGGCTGGCTTGTAAGTCCTAGGGAGTGTAAGTTCTACATAAGGGAGGTTTTACGTTAACGAACCTGTAAAAAATGTTTTCTGCTATTTTAAATAGATTTTGAGTTCAGTGAATATTTTTAGAGGAATATATTGCGAGATTATATAAACAACAGAAATGACTTTATTGTTTTGAATCCGGTAGACGTTTGCGTGCAGCAAAATTTCGATCTGATCCCACTTCTGAGAGGATTGGATCCAAGGATTCAATTCGATCTGAATCCGCGTTTCCATGTTGTATTCAATACGGAATGAGGACTCACGTCGATTTGAATTCCCCATGGAAACGTAGTGATTATTATTAGCTTAAATTCCAACTGCATATAAGATTTGCTTATTTATGGAGGGAAGTAAAAGAATGAATTATTGAGAAAAAAAAATAATTATTATTTAGTTTGTTCAAAAGAACTTAAAAGAATTTCATATAATACTCGCACATTATATTGTAAATAACTCTAAATTTTTACAAGGAATTAAACATTAATACATTGAAGTTTGAGAAAATAAATGCATACTGTTTTTACTTAAGTAGAAAGCAGCCTGTCCTTTTCGTTCGTCACGAAAGCTAAAACAATAAGACTCACATGCTCAAACTGTTCCACACAACATCCTTGGACCACACATCCGACTGGACGTAATTGGAAAGTGGCACACAAGACAATTATTATATTATAAAGTGAGATTCCATTCCATTATTACTTATGTTCAGATAGTCACACGATCACAGTCGCCTTCTTGCGCTTGAGAAAAATATTCCTGTGCTGCTATTAAAGAGGGAAAATATTTGCTTTGCATATAGCAATATGTTGAGTAACCCTGGAAAATCAATTTCTCTCAGAGAGTTTTGTAACTGGAATTCCTATGCATATGTTTAGCAAACCAATTACCAAAACAGTTTTCATGCAAAACACCCAACTTTCCGGCGTAGCACAACCTGATATGAAATTTGCAAGCAAAGCGTACTTACTTTACCAGTAAGTTTTAAATAAATATATTTTTCTAATAAAATTGGTTCCGTAATAACAACTACAAAGAACACAATGTTCCTGAAAGGCCATCCCAATGACAACAGTTATGTTAAAATATCTCTAGATCGTCCTCAGGTGTAACACGCTGGCTCTGATACCCGAGGTCGCGAGTTCAAAACCAGCGAAGGGCGATGGACGTTTTTTTCCAGAAGTAAATTCCTTAGCATGACTTCTTTCAGAAGGGAAGTAAAGTAGGTGGTCCCATGCATATATTTACGGAAAATAAAAGAACATAAAGCCCGGTAAAGAGGCTTTTGAGCAAAATTAACCGTGTTTTACGCCCAGTATAGAATGGGACACTGAGAACCACAGAGCCCACAAATAAAAAATTCAATTTCAATTTAAAATATATCTACTGTTTCATTATTACATTATACAGAACATGATCCGCATTATAGTCTCTCTATAGTTACTTTTCTGGATATTCAGTCCCTTCAATTGACATCAGTACCACCAACTGCTCTTATAGCATGCACTTGGTAAAAAGTAAAGCTAACTAGCGTTAATTGCATCTGTTATATTGGCAATACAAGCATTGTCTTGCAGTTCGGTAAATTGAGGAGAGAATAATGTCGTAAGGGTTAAGTAGAAACGATTAGAATGCAATGTCACCAAAACAACGACAATAAAATTAACTGTGATCATCAATTAACATGTACAGCAATGTTTATTATTAATGATATCAATTACCTACATATATAATGCTAGGATTACATTCTTAGCTTAATCAACTCGAGTGTATTCCGCTCAATATTTATCTCTAAATACAGTGTTGCAATATAACAGTTTAATCCTGTATCTACATTATATAACCGCTTCTGTATTGCAGTGTTAGCACACCTGCCTCTCGAGCAAAGGACCCGGGTTTGAACCCCGGTACCGGCGTGGGAATTTTCTTCCACCTGTGAGGTCTGGTACGGGGTGCACTCAGATTCGTTAGCTCATGGAGGGGCCGATTCAGGACCTAACCCAGGTCAAGAAGGGCTCGGGGCGCTGACCACGTTCCACCCTCCAGTTCTGCAACGCCTATAGTGGGCAGAGGGGGAGACGCAGCGGCCGGGCGGAAGCCTTGAAGGGCTTTGCGCTTGGGATTATTATCTATATTATATTTTATTATTAATTTTAAAATTTAATGTTAAGGAATTGTTCAATAACACAACTGAATTGAAATGAATCCTATATTTGCTATAAATTACAAACTTATAAGCAAAGATCACTATTCCACACAAAACTGTGAAACTTCATTTGTTTATTTTTTAACTATTCAGAGGAAGGTGAAATCTCTAAATAAAAATGCTAGCATCTGGTTCCCGAGGTCGCGGGTTCAAATGGATGATGATTAATTTTTTCGGATACAAAACTCCTTAGCACACGATAAACAGTTGCATAGAAATGGATGAATCTTCACTGAGAAGAATTTCCTCGCGTCACCGATGACGTTCACCGCAGTTGTGGACGAAGCGTCTGGACCCAGTTACTCCTGCAGACCATAGCAAATCAGCCTAGAAGTTTCTTCTAGAATTAAATATGAACTTAGTTAAATTAATGAAACAAATGTTATGTTACGTTCACGTGACGTTCTCTTCCCACTATCGTTTATTTTTATATTCTCACGAAAACTTATTTTTCTATCTAATCTATGTCTTTGCAGAAACACTTCATTTCATTACATAATTAAGGGGATGCTGAACCGATGGCAAGGTGTTTAAGTGAGGTATATGTTGTCCTTGATATTTCATTCACTTTACATATCATGAGAAACAAGTGAATAGCGACAGTACTTTAAAGCTAAATAAGAATAGGAGTGATACTGAAGCAGCCCGGTACTGACGCCAGTATTGTACCTATGTCTCCAAGCGGACACCCTCAGGAGGAAGGATGAGGTGAGAAGAGACCCCGGGCGGCCAGATCCAGACTTGACAGAGCTCCCTAAGGTTTACCAAGCTTGACGATACCTCGATTCAGGGGGACCTCGGCGCGTGGCCCAATGCCCCCAGATGTCGCTCCCCACCATGATCCCACAGACAACGAGGGAAAGAAAGAGTTCCTGTGCGCATATCATCCCTGCCAAGCTGCACCGAACCCTTCGCTGACACTTCGACCCGAAAGAACCAACGGGAGGAACGATGAATGAAATTAATGAACTGAAACGGGAGAACAGGAAACTCTGGAATGTAATTATCCTTCCCAACATTCACCTAGTGACCGGGGAAACCCATGAAAAAACATCATAGGCCAGGAAGGTCGGCCATGGAGATCGAACGACGACCTCCCGGATGCGATCCTTATACGTTAACACGGAGCTATCTCGCTCGGTTTAAAACTGAAGTACTAATGAAAAATGCAATCCAATAATAGCGGATATGTCCGAATTGGCCAATACCACAAAATACATTATTTGGAATAAACTGTGATATAAAAAGACGTACATTTTCTGTGTAGTATTGCGTTGTTGTCTGTCTGCTATAGTTTACCAATTACTATAGAAAATCGTACTAAAATCCTTCGGAATGAAGGCGATTCGCAGAAACTTCAATATATACATCTCATTGTTCATCTAAATACCTATATTTAATAAGTGGAATTTTAATAAAACTTGTCAGGGTTGTTTTTAATGATGAAACAATTCTGTTTAACAGGCAGTTCGAGATGAGGAGAATTCTTGGAAATCGTTGTGCCTTTGGAAGATATTTAATTTAAACACCTGTCAGTTCGTTATTTATCCTACATTTCAATTTTTAATTTATGCTGTTCACATACACATACACATACACACACACGCACACACACACACCACGCTTTTTCTAAAAGCTTTCCGTTCAGAGGGTCTCAAAACGTGCTTTCAATGAAATTTTTGGGTGAAATACAATATTTCCTCTACTTACTATAAATCACTATAAATCTCACGCGGTAACGTCTGTGACCCGCATCCGGAAGGTCGTGGGTTCGATCCTCGTGGCCGCGCACTCTGGTATGGGGTTTTCTGTGGTTTCCCCATGTCACTTAGACGAGTGCTGGTGTGTTTTATTTTATACCACGGTTTCCTATCCATCATTTCGCTTCATTCTATTTCCTTATCATCCTTCAAGTGTACTTTCAGGCGGGTGGTGTTGGCGGTGCCGGACAGATGGCACGGATGTTTGTCCATGGTAACTGCTGTTCTCGGCGCTAGGTGGCCTTTGGGCGGCCGTTGTCCTCCATCGGGGAGCGGCCTGTGCGACACCGGAATCGCGGTGTGATGGCTGCTTGGCGGGGCCTGACGCTGGGATGAAGAGATCTCAGCACTTGTTAGGGACTTCCGCGCGTCTCTGTGACACGCCTCCCTGAGACCCCTGTGTAGCACCTTCGGTTCCCTTATTTCATCCCTGCCTTCTGGGGGCTGGTAGCCACAATATATCTCAGTTGGTCGCCGTGTGCGAGGTGTCCCGCTGCGTAAACATATATCGTCCCTTTTATATGTTTACAAATACAAGTAATCTGAAGGTACCTTTTGAAATTGTAAATAATGTAACTTTTTTTGGTGGGTTGAAGTAAAGTAGACAGATGTAGTCAGGATAAAGAAACACTATTATTTCCGTAAATAGTAACTTTGTACACTCGTTGCAACAGCAAGAAAGTCTTTTCCGATTCTCCAACAGCACGGCTCCGAATTCGTAACACAAAGAACTGTCCCTTCTCCTTCGGCACGACTCCTCAACCTTCACATACGTCTGACTCCTCTTCTCACACTTTACCGCTATTTATATCTCCCAGGCATTATTCTGGAAGCTTCAGGAACGTTCAGTTATTGCGGTGAGATACAAAGTAGAAGATTCCAGTAGCCTCTATCCTTTTCTCTCTTTCGGCAAGCGCCCCAACAATGCGGCCATTCTCTATCTCTTTCCTTCGGCTCCTTTGCGGTAGTGCCGACAATAATGCGATGGGTGACACTGCTGTTGTCGGCAATTAGATGCGGCGGGCGCGGTGACACTAAATATCTGTGAGCTTGATTTATCCTTCTGATTAAAATGGCGTTTGATATTGTAACCCTTTGTATTTGAAATCCGCATATTAAACAGTAAAGTTTCCTGTTTTTGTAACTTACAACAAATTCTTTCTATCACTCTTCATGAAACAGCCACACTCGCCACTGTTGTTGTTGTTGTAGTGTTTAACGCCCGCTTTTACTACTACGGCACCGCAGGAAGTGACTCTGATGATACATGGAATGAAGATGGAGCACCGGTGGAATGAGATGGCGGGGGAAACCGGAGCACCCGGAGAAAACCCGCCCTGACGCCGCTTCGTCCACCACGAATACCACATGCGGGTCCCTGGGATCGAACCCGGGCCGCCTAGGTGGTAGGCGAGCGCGC
>CM060961.1:17937685-18137685 GCA_030765045.1 Tenodera sinensis
GAAGGAAGGAAGGAAGGAAGAAGGAAGGAAGGAAGGAAGGAAGGAAGGAAGGAAGGAAGGAAGGAAGGAAGGAAGGAAGGAAGGAAGGAAGGAAGGAAGGAAGAAGGAAGGAAGGAAGGAAGGAAGGAAGGAAGGAAGGAAGGAAGGAAGGAAGGAAGGAAGGAAGGAAGGAAGGAAGGAAGGAAGGAAGGAAGGAAGGAAGGAAGGAAGGAAGGAAGGAAGGAAGGAAGGAAGGAAGGAAGGAAGGAAGGAAGGAAAGGAAGGAAGGAAGGAAGGAAGGAAGGAAGGAAGGAAGGAAAGAGAAGGAAGGAAGGAAGGGGAAGGAAGGAAGGAAGGAAGGAAGGAAGGAGGGAAGGAAGAAGAGGAAGGAAGGAAGAAGGAAGGAAGGAAGGAAGGAAGGAAGGAAGGAAGGAAGAAGGGAAGGAAGGAAGGAAGGAAGGAAGGAAGGAAGGGAAGGGAAGGAAGGAAGGAAGGAAGGAAGGAAGGAAGGAAGGAAGGAAGAGGAGGAAGGAAGGAAGGAAGGAAGGAAAGGAGAAGGAAGGAAGGAAGGAAGGAAGGAAGGAAGGAAGGAAGGAAGAAGAAGAGAAAACAAAGAAAGAAAAATGGAAAGAAAAGGAAGGATGGGGAAAAGAAAGGGATAAAGGAAGAGAGGAATGAAGGACGGGAGGAGGCAGAAAGAAGGGAGAAGGTAAAGAAGGAAGAAAGGAAGATAAAAACCAAAAGGGTTATATGTTTGATAGCTTTCCAACTGATATTTAGTTCACATTGGATTGTTACATTTAATGGTATGTAACTGGATGGGGTGTACTTATTGCTATTGTTACTATCATTGTTGTTATGTTATTGATGTTTTTATTGTCAGCAGCAGAGGATTACTATCTGTTCGTCCCAGCAGCATATGCTCCTGTTTCCTTCATTAATGTTCCTGCTCTTCTATCCATTCTTCACAATGATCAACACCCGTCCTTACTCTGGTCTCGTACAAGTGAAGTTGGCGACGTTGCACTTCTGTAGGAATGCGCATCTCCTTGGATGCAATGAAAGAAGATGTACTTCTTGCCTGCCAGTTGCCTCATTAAAATCTGGAAGGTAGTGTGCATTTTTTTCTCGTTTGCCATGTCCGACTGCCAAAGCCTTCCAGGATGATGAATGAAACGAGTTAATAAGAGTCCGGTCCATCCATCTGTCTGTCGTTGCAGCCTTAGTTGAGAGTCTCGTCAACTGGAAATGGAGCCGAAATCTGCCGGTAGGTAATGAAGATGTGCCAAATTCTGTGACGGGGCTGCAGAGGTACTTACCACTTCTGTCATACCAATCAGTCAAATTCTGTCACTACACTGAAGAGATGTTTGCCTCTTCTGTGATATCCACCAGTCAAATTCCATCTCGTGCGCTGAAGGGACTTAAGGGACACTGGGAGTGAAATTTTGGTCAAAATTGTCAAAAAGTCAAAAATTGTTTTTTTACCTTAAAATGTTCCTGTAACAACTGTGCATTTGGATCAGCTAACATTTTTCATGTCCCCCACTCCATGTGGTCATTACGACCCTTTCAAATAGCGCTCTTCCCTTAACGTACACAGGATACTCCTATATAAAAGCCTGTTTTTCTCAAAACTACATTTCTGCACATTCCAAAAGAAGTTTTGCTTCAAATTGAATGAAAACTTCCAAAAGTATTCATAAATAGCAGCTAAACAAAACTATGCTTCAATATTGATGTTATCATTAACATGAATTCCAAAAACATTTTTTTTTTGTAATAAAAAAATCAATAATTTTTAAGATTAAATTTTCTTTGTTATTAAAAAATATGTACAGCATAATCAGCAAACGTATTTGAAAATATCTCTCCATACAATTGTTACCCGTGTTTTAAAGTACCAGTTCTGCCAATATAAATGAATTTGGAAAAGTCAATAGACGCGAGCTACATTTTGAAAATGTGCCTATTAAAATCATAAAATAATTTATATATCCTAAACGAATGATACAATTTTAATGAAATTTGGTATACCTCCTATTCTCGTATAAATACAAACACAGAAAACTTTCAGAAAAATCCATCAAGAAATGTGGAACTTTCAAATTTCATTCCCAGTGTCCCAGTCAAATTCTATCTCGTGCGCTGAAGGGACTTAAGTGATAGTCCGATCTTTTAACAGCTGGTCACTATGTGATGTCTTTGGAATATGACCGGAGAAAAAAGTAACGACTTCCCTTTTGAGAAAATTATAAGTATTCAGCATTCAAGCTAATAACAAGGAATATCTAGGAAATGGTTAATTAAACATAAAGTTTAAATTACACAAGTTGTACTTTGAACGGATTTACACTTTTGTGTAGTAACACTTATTAACCTTACACTAGTCTAACTCTTACTGCAATGCTTCTATTGTTAATAAAGATCTGATGGTGAACTATTTACAGGAAAAATCAATGGCATTTAAAGCTTTCTCCTATAGCACCAATACTCAATGCTTGATATTTAAAATAGAACTCTTTTATGAAAAAGGCTACTTAAATTTATGATTAAAAATATGTATGACCGAAACAATAAAATTTTGAACTAATATGCTGCCTTTTTAATTATATCATAGGTGTAATATAATGGAAACATGCTACAGGTTAAATTTCATCCCTTTTATTCTAATACCTAGTTTAAAAATAATGTGTTGCACTCACATGACTTTCTCTACTCTTGTACTAACCATTCCTACAAACTCTTATTACTATATCTTCTTTCTGTTAGTTGAGATAAACATTTGCACAAATTATCTTATTTCTTATTTCCTTGTAGGTGTAAGAGGAATACCTATTAGAATACAGAAGGCTTTGAGCGATAGTAAAATGTTTTAAAGCTCTGAGATCCCGTTCTCTTTGCATGCTTAACACATAAAAAATGAACAACAATGTTCCATTTCACGAAAGTTTTGTTTTCCGAAACTGACACAGATAACAAGGAATGTCTCCAAAATGGTTTACGCTACAAAAAAATTTATTTGGACATAAATTGTGTGTTTTAGCGAGACCTACATTCTTTGTCTATCTCTTACGGTTTACGAGTTACTCAAAAATCATCCAGAGTACACAGGAGTACATAGGCTATAGTCAGAAAATTCAAAATGTGCCTTTAATTTGTCATGCAAATATCTTAAGGCTATAGTCAGAAAATTCAAAATGTGCCTTTAATTTGTCATGCAAATATCTTAAATGTGACATTTTAATCAAAATCGTTAGAGCCATTTTCAAAAAAATCAAAATTTTTGAAAAATTTTCCATGTAAAGGGTAGTTTAAGGTGGGGCTATTTTCTTCAAAATCTTTGTGTCGCATCCTTGAAAGACACTAAACTTAAATACCAACTTTCGTTTTTAACCAACTTTTCATTTTTGAGTTGTGCTGTCCACAGACACACACACACACACACACACACACACACACACACACACACACACACACACACACACACACACACACACACATATACTGACCTTTTTCTAAAAATGCTTTTTTTTTATTGATGGAGTCGCAAAACATATTTGCGGTGAAATCTCAATATAGAATTTTTGGGTGGAATACAATACGTCTCCTACTTGCCAGAAGAAAAAGTAAAAATTATGATCACACTTGTTTATTTTTCTACATCATTTAAAAGACCCTCGCGAGAAAAAAGAAATATATTTTGGTCTAATATTTTAACTCTAGGTTCAAAATACATCTACTTATTAAATTCTCCCAGGTTTCTCTGTCTATTTCAGTTTAGGCTTTAAAACTTTTGAAGATAGAAATATGCTTTTTGCCTAAAAATTGTAATTTGTGTTTCACAAATAAAAATATATGCTTACATACATCTGACAATAACTCCTAGGGCAATTCTTATTTGTTTTATCTCTGTTAATGTATGTAGCAACTTTTGTTAGTGCAATATAAAAACTGTTGCACAAGGAACATTTTACAAGAAAAAAATATTAAATGCGAGAAAACATTTTAATAGATAGCTCAATCATTTTATAGAGTTAGAATAAAGCAAGTTATTTTTCTCGGTTTTCTGACATTTCAGTTACACTTATCCTTAACGTAAAAACATTGTTGACATACTTCTTGTTCCCTGATCAAATATTTTGTTTAAAAACCCTGGTAAAGTTGGTATGATTGGTCACTGCCATCTGGGTTTTGTTTACCCCGCTAAAGTAAGTTAACAGCTCGACAAGCAGCCGTTTAAGACAGTCTACTGAAAATAAATTCGACATTTTATGGGAAATAATTCAGGAACAGAAATGTGGAACAGGTTACAATCCTTGAAGTTATTTTATATTAAAAAGTCTCATTGAAACCCAATGTCTTACAGGGACTGGTTAGTAAAATAAGAATGATTTGGACGGAAAGAGAAAGAAGCAAACCTGCCCCAGAGAATCTCCTTTAGAAACGACTGGAAGGTTGGCTGCACTGTGATTATTAGCAGGTAATGTAAGTTTTTCCAGAAGGATGAGTTTCTTTCTCCCCTTGGAGGGTCTTGCCATAAATTTATGAGTACCCTCGCGCGCTCCCAGGTGGCACGTGGGTCGCAGCAGACAAAAACCTCTTCACCTCCCCTCCTGCCCCCTTCTTCCAGCATTTCCTCCGTCTCCATTCATCTTGTGGCTCGCCGATGATTGTCCACATCTCTCTCAGTCAATCCGTCTTGTTTATTGTCTGACTACACGACATCTGTGATCACGTCACTTCGTTTTAGGTGCGTTCGCTACGGTGAAATAGCTACAGAAGTAGACTCAAGTACATCTGTGTGACTATTTCATACATGAAGCGTTAAATTACCATATAGGAATTGTCATCTCATCATTCTCTTGTTTTGTACAAATTATCATTAGGTCATTCTTTTGTTTAGCCACTGTCCCCAACTGTGTCCCATAAATCGCTGAAAAACAATTTATTACACATTACAATCTATTAACAATTACAGTAAACTCCAATTTGACAATTGTGTTTTTAACAATTTTTTAATAATTGAGGTATTTTTTCCAGAAGAAAGGTTATGTGTTAATGCTAAAAGAAAATAAAGATTTGTTCGAAATAAAGATAGTTCTCGGATTTCGTTTTCCTCAGTTGGCAGTGCTGAGTAAGTCAAACTACACTAATCGAAACGAATATATATTTAGTTAGTTTTTTCTGGCCAAATCTTTGAGATATAGTATTTAAATTCATATTTTATTTATGAAATAGTTCATATAAATATCATTCGACGGTTTGACCGCAGATAAATTGTCTCGATCCGCCTTGAATTTACCGGTTAGGTTAGATGTCTTAAGATGTTTCTTGTATAAAGTGATTTTAGTTTTGCGTTTTAAGTTAATTTATAAACCTAAAATCAAATTTACGCCGCATGTGAATGTCTATTAGCTATTTAACATTGTGAATACACCTATTTTCTTTTCCTCTAATAGCACTATTATATTAGTATTTCTTTTTCGGTGTTATTTCTTACTTAAGCCCCGGCGCGACAGCCCACGAGGGGCCAAGGCCTACCGCCCAGCCGCTGCGTCCCCCACCTCTGCCCACTACAGGCGTCATTGGTGAGGTGCAGTACTGGAGAGTGGGACGTGGTGAGTAGCTCCACCAAGTAGCTCCTGAATTGGTCCTCCCGGGACCTAACGAGGCTGAGTGCGCCCCACGCCAGACCTCCCAGAGGGGATAAAATCCCCATGCTGGTACCGGGGATCGAACCCGGGTCCTCCGCGCCAGAGGCAAGCGCGCTACCAACTGCGCTACGGAGGCCGTCTATTTCTTACTTACCTAAAATATTTAGTTCACGGTCTGGTCTGGCCAGTAGAAGATGCTTTGTAGCAATGGTAAAGTCAATTCTGAAGTGCCGCCAACATTTGAGTAACAAATACCACGAGATCGAATGTATAGTTTATGTAAAGCGAGTGTGCGTTTTTAAACAAAAGAAAGAACTTAACTGCCTCTGTGGTCTGGTGGATAGTAAGTTAGCTTTCAGATCCAGAGATCAAGGTTTGTTTCCAACGGGAATTTTTCTTTAGTCAGAATTATTCCCCATCCTACCTGAAGTCTAGAAGTATGAGTGACAATCTTAACGTGTGTGTATGTATGTATGTGTGACTCTAATATTTACAAAGAAAAAACAGTGTAAATAATCCAAGATTCATGGAATAACAAACGAGTGAACATCATTGCCGATGAGCAGTTGTTTCAAAGCAACGGCGGCGACATGACAGAATCTGATGTTAAAGGCGGCATAAGAAGTCTGATTTTGTATGACTGGTAAACAATAAGAGATGGATAAAATCTTACTAGAAAAAATGTAGACCCAGTTGAAGCACTTTTTTGTGGAGTTAAACCATTTCTGATGGAAAGTCGTATATCTTTAATTTTCTAAGAGTAAACTCCAAAGTCCTCTACACTAAAGACATACGATTCATTTCTTATGAAAATGTCTTTAGTATTTTAATCCGCTAGAACCGTTTGTGAGAAAATTAAGTTTGTAAAAATGGTCTATGTAAAGGGCAATTTCGGGTGGGGGGGAGCATTTTCTCGAAAATCTTGCCCCATCCTTGTAATAAGTTTTCTTTTTAATCGACTTTTCGTTTTTTGAATTATACTTCTTCACACAAACATACACGTGCGCGTGCAGATATTTTCTCTAAAAATGCTCTTTTGGTGGGGTTCAGGGGGCCTCAGAAACGTATTTACAGTGAAATCTAGGCATCGAATTTCTGAATGGAATATAATACTTTCTCTGCTTACTGTAAGCATGTAGTACAGAAATAATTTAAAATTTGCTGTTGGATATATAAATGCACTCCTAGATATCAATACCATTCTTTCCTCTGTATGAAACATTACAACCTTATCTGAAGTTTAATACCTACTTTGTTATTGGTATTATTATATTATCACAAGTATCTGCACCATCTGTCCGGCACCGCCACACACCACGAAACCTAGAAAGATGAAAGATGAAAAGAAAACGGAATGAAAGGGAAATTATGGAAAGGAAATCGTGGTACATGATAAACCACCTCAGTATTCGCCTATAAACTAGTGCAAACCACAATACCACAAGATCAGAGTGGGCGGTAGACGGGCATCGAACTCAGGACTTCCCTAATGCAAGCCTCGCACGATAACGCGGAACCATCCTGCTCGGTTTATTATATTACTAACACTACATTTATATGTATACATTTAGGAGTTTGAATTTGTAAATTGTATACTCATGTATTATTTGGTTTTTCAACAGTTCGGTGTTCTCTTAATTAATATTATATAAGCCTGCTATAAAAAGCCTTGGTTAGCTATTGCCGGTTGTCCATCAGACACAAAAGCAATCTGAGAATATAACTAACCTATAAGTTGAAATCCGGGCTGGACGCAGTACATTATCACCCTATTCAAGCAGTGAATCTAAATGGAAAAATACAGGCAGGTGTGTAACGTACCCGAAGCCGGACTGAAATATGAAAAGCCTGCAATCACAATTAGGAAAATGCATTTCCGATATCGCTAGCTTCTCCCCTAATGGTACACATCAACCGTACAATTTCCCACCGGGGATTTTTAGATATTATATGTGAATGGGGCGACTGTCATGTTTTCATTTGTTTCTTTTTGCTTCGCGTACATAACTCCCTACTGATATATTTACTAAACAAAATCCCAGACGGATCATCACCACTGCCGAATTACGAATTTTCAACATTGAGACTTTAACGGGGAAAAACAGGTAAAAAATGTAATTCGTGCTATCGCTTAAGCTTAACATTTATACCCGTAAATATTGCCAACTGTTGTGTAAATCACAACGAGCTGTTCACAAGCTTTGCTCATCATTTACTATACAGGGTGGTCACTAAAATACTATATTTCTCCATTTATACCACGTCTTTAACCAAAATGGTAATATCTGTGGCGTTTTATCTTTGCAACAAATTGCTATATTTACAGTGGTGTTAACTTGTGTATAGATGTCTATGGAGTTTGTACACAGAGTACCAAAGAAAATCTCACTGCACCTTATTTATCATTATACGAAGCCTTGTCCACGTCATTGGTTGCTTTATACCACAGGGCAAGGATGTGCTACTCATTTTGCTAAATAAGCTTAACCAATAACCAAAACAAAGCATACAAAATGGCGTAGAAAGGAAAAACATGTTTACGCTTTCGATCATATTGGCTGAAAGGAAAATAGGTGGTGAGTGCATTCTGTTCGTCATACAGACCTCTTATTATGATTGGTAGCCACACACTATAGCCTACTGTAGAACAAGTCTTTGAAGGGGTTGAAATTTAAGCGGAAAACTTTGCCCAGGTTAGCGAAATGTACAATGTGTATGTGTGGGAACATTTTCAGGAGACGCAGATTAAAGCTTGAATGGTATTCATTAAATACACAGCAAGGCAGAACTTTGTATGTAAAAGCTAAACAGAATAGTATTCTCCCAGTGATATTAATGTTTGATGCTGCATACAAGCAAAAATAAATGAATGAATAAATAAATTAGCATATTTTGCTTCCAACTCAAACTATAATTGGTTAATTTATCTTTACTAACGTGTTGCTGATCATAGGAATACAACAGGAATATACCTAGACCAAAAAAATAATACAATTTTATTGCCGTAATATGTATTGTCATATTCATGGATACCAGGCATGGGCAAAATCGGCTCAACTGTGCCACTCCCCTGAAACACGTTTTTGCCTCACTCCACCTGCCATCCCTTCCCTACACTGCTGTTCAGGTTCCGACACACCTCATTCACTGCCGAGTATGGCTGTTTCATGAAGAGTTCTTGATATGCGGATTTCAATTTGGAAATACAAAGCGTTACAATATCAAACACTACTTTGATCAGAAGCATAAAGTAAACTTTGGTGATCTTATAGGTGTTTATTTACAATTTCGAAAGGTACTTTTTGAATGCATTACGGAAATTTACAATCTGTAATCCGTAATGTTAAACAATAGCAGCATATACAGGAATAAGTTTATTCCCTGGAAAATAAAGACCTGTAAGTGAAGTGGAAAATATTCTAAGACTATTCTTGTCTATTACATATGATAGTTCAAGCCTCGGGAACTACCTCACATCGCTCGGCTTCTCTTACAAGCAGAACAAAGTTCACTCACGCCATTGGCGCCCACTTCATAGGAATCACACCGTTGCGTTCTGCAACTCTTTTAACGCACAAAGGTTTAGCTACATATCCCAATGCCGGATGAGATGGACCACTTCGTGTTTGTATATAAAATGAATGTTTGTTCCTGTATCATTCATCCGAAAGTGATGGTAATTGGGAAGCTTAATTTTTTATAGACAACGTTTTTTATGCTATCCATTTTACTAGGCAACGTATAGCGTTCACATGGTTTACTCTACTCACTTTTCTTTTACGTAGCACATTCACACGTCCTTATCTATTTGTCCTTCAAAAACAATTCACACAATTTTCTATAACTGAAATAAAAATGTAATATATTACATTCACATGGTTTTCTCTACTCACTTTTCTTTCAGGAAACACATTTCTTTTTCTACTCCCACTTCTATGTGCATACAATTCATACAATGTTCTATTCTTTGAGACAGAAACGGAATCTATTACATTCACACGGTTTTTCTACTCACTTTTCCTTTACGTAACACATTCACGTATATTTCTTCTCATTCTTCTATAAACAATGATACACTTTTCTATATTATCGAAAAAAATGCAACGTCTTACATTCACAGGTTTTCGCTACTCGTTTTTCTTCCTGTGGTATATATGATTGTTGAACAGTGCTTCTGCATAGTGTGTTTTGGATGTTTTTATTTATTCAGTTTTCCTTTTATTGCGTATAAAAGTTTTAGATAAATATTTGTTTAAGTGCGTTAAGTAACATGTTTTATATATTTCTAAAGAAACACAAGACTATTGGGTAAATGCAACCTAAGTTTGAAAGTTTTAAGGATAAATCGCCAAACCACGGAGACTGCCGGGTATTTCAGGTAGTTGTGTATAAGTATGGTGAATAAAATTGCTGCTGTGATTACAGGGTGTCAAAACTGCTGTGTGCAGTGCAGTCGCTTGGGCTATGGTTCATATTCATGAGAGTGGTTAATGAACGAGTAAATATCAGTAATAATATGATACGATTTACGAATCAGTTGATACTGCAATTTGAAGGCATATATCATTTGTATAGGCCCATGAAAATCAGTCACTGCACTTATTTTCAATTTTTGCTGTTGTTATATCAGGCTTGAAATGAGTAATTATACTAGATGAAATTTAATTGTAATGTAATTCATCTGTTGAATAAAAACATATGAAAAGTGGCACAAATTAAGCAGCTTTCCAACATATGACCCACATTAAATTGCGTGTGGCCTGTATACGTGCCTAAAAAACTGTTTTAATGCATATAGATGAAATTTGCATTCATATTAACTTTGCAGCCGAAACAAGGGAGCCAACGTGCGGAATTTGTCAAAGCGATTTTGAATTATATAAAAGGGATATTATACATATGCAGCAGAATTTATAAAACGCCGTGTGCTCTTGCGTGTTTAATATTTTCCCCATCAGTCTGAGCGCCCCGTACTAATTAATATGCATTTTCCGGTATGGTTTTTGCTCCATACCTACCTAACTGCAGTACTGCGTCATTGATTTCTCCACTCCTTGAGCAAAGGGAGTAGTTAAAACTTGAACTAACTGCAAACTTTCTTCCGAACCTTAGTGAGAAATAGAGAAGCGAACTTCATAACGAGAAAATAATTATCGGAGCAGTAAACTACGGAAATAACTATGTAAACTGAGAGGCAAAGCAGAGCAACTTATCAAAACTAGCTAACAAGCAAGAATTACAGGTGAGTAAAGACACGAGCAAAACTCATTCAGAATGGAAAAAAAAAGTTCAAAGAAATTCCACCACAGGCAGCGTTGATATGATCGTGGAAATTAGCAGCGTCATTAACAAACCAAATTTCTTAATTTTTCTAAAGTCAAGATTACTTCTTATCCTCCCCAGGGTCTGCAAGTATAAATGAGAGTGTAAATGTGTGTGTGTGTGTGTGTGTTTGTGTGTGTGTGAATTCAATGTCAAAAATCTGTGTTGCACTCACATGACTTTCTCTACTCTTGTACTAACCATTCTTACAAACTCTTATTCCTATATCTTCGTGTTAGTTGAGATAAACATTTGTACAAATTATCTTATTGCTTATTTCCTTGTATGTGCAAGGGGAATATTAGAATACAGTAGGCTTTGAGCAATAGTTAAATATTTTAAACCTTTGAGATTCTGTTCTCTTTGCGCGATTAACAAACCGGGTGGAAGGGAAGTCATTGCATTAATTTAAACCAGTGGTAGATCTCAGTATTTGGAACACATTTTGTATCTTACGTTTTTGTCTCTGACCATTTCCTGCGGAGATATTTTAGTTTTATCGAAAACAAGCTGGCAACACTGCAGATTGTGTGGATGGTCAGTTTCCCTAGCTCAGTACATAAACAAGCAGCGTAACGGTGCGACTTAAAAACAAACTCATACCCTGCCTTGTCCTTCTGTGTTTACTCTGCGAGTGTAGGCCAATCACAAGCGTTAGTTCCCAAAACATTAGGGCGAAAGTGAAAGTACCCTGCATGTTTACATCCACAAACCAGGTCAATTCCCTGACCAACCTCAACGCAACATCGTCGACATACTCCACGTCTGAAAGAGCAGCTTGGAGTATTCCTTCACGCCTTTTAAGTGATTAATTATTTGGAAACCCTGTGTGATGTCGCATAATTGCTACCGAAGCTATGTCAGAAATAAGTTACTCTACGCATCTTACAAGTAACAAAATGTTATCTTCGTACATTCTTGTGGAATTACGCATCCAATTGGAATAAAAAAAACTATCTATTCTTTCGAAATTGGCTGATCGAAGAACAAAATGCCATTAGACTTTTTGTTCGTAATGCTTCTGTGAAGCACATGTTAGAAGGAATGTAATGACTTCACTTCCACCCTGTATAAAAATGTACAATGATGTTCTATTTGAAGAAAGTTAAAGTGTTCCAAGACTCACACAAATAACAAGTAAACGGTTCAGCCAAAAAAAAACATTTATTTGTACATAAATTGTGTGTTTTAGCAAGATATACGTTTTTTTTATAGTAAGATTTAGTCTATCTCTTACGGTTCACCAGTTATGCAAAAGTCATCCAGATTAAATAGGGCTCCACAGGTTATAGCCAAAAAATTCAAAATATACATTTTCTTTTCCATAAAAATATCTCAAATATGTGGCATTATAATCAAAATCGTTAGAGCCATGATCGAAAAAATCAGGGCAGTTTAGAGTGGAGGAATCTTCTCCAAATCCTCATGTCGCATTCCTGAAGAATATTAAACTTAATTGCCAACTGTGGTTTTTAAACGACTTTTCGTCCACACACACACACACACACACACACACACACACACACACACACACACACACACACGCGCGCGCGCGCGCCTTTTTCTAAAAATGCGCTTTTTTATTTCAGGGGCCCTTCTAAACAATGGGGAAGAATGTGTGAAGTAAGGAAATGTAAAACATCTTTCATTCCTAATATTTTCTAAGTTTAACATCCTTTAACTGGTAGGTCATACCGGACGATAGTAAATTAAATAGATGTAATTATGCTAAAATGAATCCGGGGTCCGAATTGCTTAGTTATCCTACATTTATTTTCTCAAGATAAGGGAAAATTCCGGGATAAAGCCATATCCGGATAATTCACGCTAACCGAGATTCGAACTCGGGACCTCTTAAATGCCCCACACCACATCTTTATTGTCACAGAAGGAATGTTTTCCTCTTATTGTATGTTCATGTAAGATGTTAATTGAGTGAGGAAGTTGCACAAAGTTGGTTGAACAGCAGCACAATTAATGGGATACATACACATGCATATAATCACGAAACTGTGTCAAATTTGCGTAGACATTTCTCAAGTTGTTGTGGTGGTGAGATTAGCGTTCGTTCGTCTGTCCGGTGCTAACAAAGGCGACCGCAAGAACCGCGCACTCTAGGCAACTTCTCTAGCATGCGTGTGTTGCGGAACGGCGGGCGGCATGCCAGGCGCACAGTTACGTATGTGCTATATCGCTTTGTCAACCTCAACCTTCCTCTGTTTACAGCTACCATTACGTACGTAGAGAGCCAAAGTCAAAACCACGACATGCCACGATAATTACAACAAATAGTCTCCTCCGGGAATGGAATATTTAGCCAATTTTGTTATATTGCAGCTGCGATACCATACCCTAAAGATCTTCAGCTCATTACCCCAACAAACTGATTCTAACTCTGTGAATGATATTTACAATCATAGCTTATTTAAGTAACAGATTCTTTTGTAACCATTGCAAAGGCATATTAGTACGTTGTGCAACGAGAGTATAATGGCAGAAATTAAGATGAGAGAATATTTTATGAGACGAGCTTTAGTGAATTTCATAATATTCATACGAGCATCGTAATTGCTCCCTTTATACTCAAGTTTTATACAACTATTTATACACTAAGCTTAAAACATTTATAACATGTTTTTAATATTCTACGCTGCATTTTATGATCTCTGGTGTCCGACATTTTAACTATTTGTTACTCGAATCGATTGTGCATATGAGAATCGATAGTAGCTCCTTCAACTTTTGTTATGTTGGTCTTGACACAATGATGCAGAGAGTATGTATGCATGCTATAACCCTTAAAAGAGTAGACTTTCAAAAACGAGAACACAAACTGAATTTATTACAACGCTGGGAAAGAGAATTATATCCCCGGGTTTCCAGCCCTCTATTTTATTTCATCTTCTTTTCAGTCCAAACTTTTAGGGTCGGAAGTAATGGCTATGGACGAATTAGCACCGCCGGGAGGGGGGCGGTGTAGAAACCTATGCGACTGGTGGCTGTTTGGCGAGCCCTGGTGTTGAGATGAATCTCCAGCACACGTTAGGGACCCTCACGTGGGATTACTGCTTTCTAAGAGTTCCTTCGCACCCGTAGTTCACTCTCACTCCATCCCTTCCACCCAGGGGTGTGACATACAATAGCCTACATAGCCTCAGTGCGGAATCCCCTCCGTATGTACTCTACCTCCACCTCTCTCTCTTCTCACACAAATACTCTGTATTGAGATTTCACTTGAAGTACGTGCTTCTTATCCAATAACGCAGCTTTTTAGAGAAAGGTCGGTTTGTGTATGTATGTGACCAACATAACTAAAAAATATGAAAATTTGGTTAAATACCGAACTTGACAACTAAAATCAACATTTTTCTGCGACACTAAAATTTTCAAGAGAATCCCTTATCCTGCAACTCTAAACATGGAAAATATTTCGTTGTTTTTTTATTTTCTCAAAATCGCCTCTAGCAATTTTGGTTGAAATACATGTTTCAGGTATTTGCATAACAGATAATATGTACATGTTCCATTTTCTTGGAATAGACTGAGAAATCCTCTTTACTCAGAAATGCTTTTATATTTAACTAATAAATCATAAGATAAAAAACCTACTAAGTCAAAAAAGCGCAGATCTCGTTAAAACACACAGTTTATGTCCAAGTGTTTTTTCCCTCGTTGAACCTTTCGGAGATATTATTTGTTATTATTTTGAGTGTTTGAAGTTGTAAGTCGCTATTAGTTTTTTCTCGTGGTCATGCAAAGAGTAGAACAGTAGAATGAAGAAGGCCTCATAAGCTACTTCCATAAACTGTAAATACACTATTTTAGTCATATAAATGTAATAAAATATGACATTTTAATCAAAATATTTAAACAATTTTGAAAAAATCAAAATTTTCGAAAAACAGCTAGTCGCTATAAGAAGGCACGGTCAAGAGATGAAAAAGTGAATAACGGCCTTCCACTTGAGAACAGGTTTAAGTGTTGCAAAACTCACACAAATAACAAGGAATATCTACGATATGGTTCACTCCACAAAAAATGTCTTTGTGCATAAATTGTATGTTTTAACGAGATCTATATTCTTTGTACAGTAAGATTTGGTCTGTTTCTTACGGTTTACCAGTTATGTAAAAGTGATCAAGAGTAAACAGGACTACATAGGCTGCAGCCAGAAAATTCAAAATATACATTTCACTTGCTATAAAAATATTTTAAACATATGGCATTTTAATCAAAACCGTTAAAAACATTTTTTAAAAAATTTAAAATTTTCGAAAAATGTCTCACATAAAGGATAGTTTAGAGTGGGGAAATTTTCTTCAAAATCTTTGTGTCGCATCCTTAAAAGACATAAAACTTAAGTACCAACTTTGGTTTTTAATTTTTCGTCTTTACTTTCTCCTCATGAAAGCCAACTTAACGGCTGGGGTGCCGAGATGCTGACCACATCTCCTCCCCGTATCGGTTGGATGATCGCCCACCTCTACCTTGCGTATGTGGGCGTGAGGTCGGCAGTCGGGTTGGCTAGCCCTGGTCCGACATGGACTGTAGTGCCACGGGTTTAACTTTAACTATAGTAGAGGAAGTGTTGTATTCAACCCAAAAATTCGATGTCGAGATTTCACTGGAAATATATGTTTTGAATCCCCTGAATCTAAAAAATCATTTTTAGAAAAAGGTCCGGTGTGTATTTGTGTGTGTCGTCTGTGGACAGCATAGCTCAAAAACGAAAAGTCGGTTAAAAACCAAAGTTGGTATTTAAGTTTAATATCTTTCAAGGATGAGACACGAAGAATTTGAAGAAAATTGCTTTACTCTAAACTCCCTTTGCATGAAAATTTTTCGAAAATTTTTATTTTCTTGAAAATGGCTCTAACGATTTTGATTAAAATGGCATGTTTGAGATATTTTTATGAAAAATTAAACTTATATCTTGAATTCTCTGGCTATAGCCCATGTAGTCCTATTTACTCTGGATGACTTTTGCATAACTGGTAAACCGTAAGAGATAGACCAAATCTTACTACACAAGAAATGTAGATCTTGCTAAAACACACAATTTATGTCTAATATTTTTTTTTTTTTTTTTTTTTTTTTTTTTGGTGAACCATTTCGGATATATTCCTCGCTATTTGTGTGAGTTTTGGAGAACTTACACTTCTATCAAATGGAACATCGCTATTCATTTTTTTACGTTAAGGGGACGTGAGATTTGGCCCATTTGGTAAAAAAAGTTGATTTTTAGATTTTTATGTTGAAAAATTGTTCAATGTTTTGTCTATTAAAAAGTGCAATGACTTTCATGCCAGCGCCATTCATAAAGGTCTGGCGGCCATTTTTAAATAGTGGTAAAATGGCTGGTGGTTAGGCGTGCGCACCCACCGAGACTGAATATCGACGGATCAGAAATTCAATCATGTAAATTATCCTCAATCTGCATCCACAAAATCATAAGTTGTCTCCAGAAGTGGTAACTAAAATTCAACCTCCGGATCAGCGACTGGTTCTAATCAGCTGTTAGAACGCTATGCCAAGGGTACGACACAGAACTCGAATGTATCTCTTCACAATGTTGCGTGGAGCTATCTGTCCAAAATATGTGTGTGTCTAGCAATAAACTTGAACTTGCAGTACTGAAAACTGTAATGGAGTTTAATATGGGGTGTGTGAAGTCAATTCAGGCGTTGAATAGTCTTAGGAATGAAAACATTTCAGTCGGAGCAATATGCATTTGTCAAAAGTGCAATGCTAGAAGATGTATTCAGAGTAGAAAATGCAGTACCAGGAAACAAACACACACAAGGAGAGCCCATAAATTGCAGAAATTGTCAGCATAGGAGAGGATAAGAGGTCAGAAAGTAAAACCAATACTGCAACACAGCTCTGATGAAGTTAGAACGTTTTAAAGGTTTAATGCTGTTTTTCTCAATTTCTTTTTTCTTAGCATTTTCACGCAACTAAAAAACTCCTTGCGACAGAGTTCTTAAGGGATTCTTTTGAAAATTTCAGGATGTGTTCTTAATTATATAAGGCTCCAAAATTGCTCTGGGTTTTGATATCAGCCAAGTAATATTGAACATATTCACACTCAAATGAAGATAGGAAGTAAAAAAAAAACATAAATTTGTAAATAGACATATTTAAAAATTTCTAGATACTAAAGTACTGGTGTAAAATCACAATCCAGAGCAATTATGACTTTCAGGTGCATGAAGCATCAGCTCACCAAGTTTCATGCCAAACATACAAAAATTGTTACGCAAGGAGTGAGTGAGTGAGTGAGTGAGTGAGTGAGTGAGTGAGTGAGTGAGTGTGTTGGGTTTAAGGGCCCGTCGACAACTTGGTCATTAGGGCCCCGTTACGCAAGGAGCATTTTTAATCAGGGTATCTTTATAATCAATTAAAAGTTTTTAATTAAAAAACTATTTGACTTGCATATTTCAAATTTTGTGCAGCTGCATATCTAAACACTATGTTAACGTGGTTAAAATTTGATACTGCTAGCATACAAATTGTAGAATTTCCTAAACTCACCCCTAACTCCCCTTAACCGTCCAAAGAGAACGGAATTTGAAAGCTTTAAAAGATTTGACTATCGCTCAAAGTCTACTGTATTCCTATATTCCCGTTGCCGTCCAAGAAAACGAGCAATAAGATAAATTCTGCAAATGTTTATCTTAACTAACACGAAGGTGATAGAAGAATAAGAGTTTGTAAAAATGAATAGTACAAGGGTCGAGAAAGTAATGTAAATGCAACACATCAGATTTTTAGTTATGCTGTTCACACACACACACACACACACAAACACACACACACACACAAACACACACACACACACACAGAGAGAGACCTTCTGCTAAAAAGACTTTGTTTTTGGATCCAGGGTGCCTCAAAACATATATCGGGTGGAAGTGAAGTTAATTTAAACCAGTGGTAGATCTCGGTATTTGGAACACATTTTGTATCTTACGTTTTTGTTTCTGACCATTTCCTACGGAGATATTTTAGTTTTGTCAAAAACAACCTGGCAACACTGCACATTGTGTGGGTGGTCACTTTTCCTAGCTCAGTACATAAACAGTGTAACGGTGCGTCTTAAAAACAAACTCACACCCTGCCTTGTACTTCTGTGTTTACTCTGCGAGTGTAGGCCAATCACAAGCGTTAGTTCCCAAAACATTAGGGCGAAAGTGAAAGTACCCTGCATGTTTACATCCACAAACCAGGTCAATTCCCTGACCAACCTCAACGCAACATTGTCGACATACTGCACGTCTGAAAGAGCAGCTTGGAGTATTCCTTCACGCCTTTTAAGTGATTAATTTTGGAAACCCTGTGTGGTGTCCCATAATAACTACCGAAGCTGTCAGAAATGAATTACTCTACGCATCTTACAAGTAACAAACTATTATCTTCGTACATTCTTGTGGAATTACGCATCCAATTGGGATAAAAAAACTATTTATTTTTTCGAAACAGGTTGATCAAAGTGCAAAATACCATTCGACTTTTTTGTTTGTAATGCTTCTATGAAGCACATATTAGAAGGAATGTAATGTCTTCCCTTCCACCCTGTATATCCGGTGAAATCTCCCTCTACTTATTATACGCAGTAGAGAAAGTAAATACACACATACAGAAGGACCTTTTACTAAAATTGCTATTGTTGGTTCAGGGATCTCAAAACGTGTATGTCTAATGAAATCTTGACATGGAATTTTTAGGTGGAATTCAGTACCTCCCTGACTTACTCTAAGTACGTAGTAGAGAAAGAGGAAATACATTCTAAATAGCTCTTATGTAAATGGTTGACGTTTACGAAAAAGTAGTGCTTTACATTCGAGGATTTAAACGCAACGCTTCCAAAGGAAAAAATGTTACGGACGTGTCGATTTGAAGCTTTTTCTCCCAGCGCTCTTAGAGCACATTGAACGAGGTTGACTTGAAAGTTAATGGATTTTCTTGGGGAAAGAGAGACAGAGATAGAGAAGAGGCTACTAAAAATTTTAGATTCTTGGCTTCTTAGATTTTGTGCAAGAACATTTCGCCTGCCCATTAAAACCACAGTCCACTTCTTTTCTGGGCCTTACCTTCAACTTGACATTTCTCTCCGCAGTAAGAGCCATTACTTCCCCTATTTTGGAAAGAAAAAAAAAAAAAGAATCGTTTTATCAATGCTTAGAAGGCTCTGTAGTTGAAATGGTAACTTACAGTTCAGCTCTTCTGCTTGAACTAAAGCTCTAACAACGTACATTAAAACGCTTTATATAATCTTTCCCTTTTACTATATTTATTTAAAACACGATGTGCTATAATCTATGGCTTTCTGTATCCAAGTCGGTCTCGGTGACTCAGTTGGTTAGACGCTGGTCTAGTGATCCCAAAGTCGCGGGTTCAAATCCGGCCCAGGCCGATGTTTTTAAATGTGCTTAAGAACGATAGCTCCATGTCAGTAGATTTACTGGCATGTAAAAGAACTCCTGCAGGACAAAATTTCGGCACACCGGCGACGCTGATATGATTCTGGCAATTGACAGCGTCGTTAAACAATAAAATATGAGACCGACTTGGATAGAGAAAGCGATAGATTATAGCACATCGTGTTTTAAATATAGTAAAAGGGAAACATTATTACTACGTACAATGACTATGTTTAATTTGTTTCTCCCTCCACTAAACTTACAATAGTAAGGTAGAACTGGAACTTAAAAAAAAACTTAAAAACTTTTGCCCACACACGGCTTGTGTGTTTAAAAACACCAACAGTAAGTTTGTTGGCATAAATAAATAATAATTACAATAGTAAATTAATTCATATACGTAAATAGAGAAAGTAAAAAGGCAATGAAAACATTTTAGAAACAATTTTTAAAATAACCTAAGTAAATTCCTCAATCCTAAGGAAACATGGAAAATGTTTCGAAAAGTTTAATTTTCTCGAAAATGGCTCTAACGATTTTGATTAAAATACCAAATGTTTAAGGAATGTTTATGACAAATTAAATGTATATTTTTAATTGTCTGGCTATAGCCTATGTAGTCCTGTTTATTCTTGATAATTTTGCATAACTGGTGAAGCATAAGAGATAGACTAAACCTTACTGTACAAAAAATGTAGATCTCGTTAAGACACACAAGTTATGCTTAAATACATTTTTTGTAGAGTGGACCATTTCGGAGATATTCCTTGCTATTTGTGTAAGTTTTGTCATACATATACTTTTCTCAAATGGAAGGTCGTTATTCACGATTTTATCCCTTGGCCGTGCAAAGAGAACGACATTTCGGAACCTCCATATAGCGACCAGCTTTAAAAGATTTGACTGTCGTTCAAAGCCTACAATATTCCCATATTCCTGTTGCAGCTACAAGGAAATAAGCAATAAGATAATTTCTGCAAGTGTTTATCTCAACTAGCATGAACAAGACAGGAAATAAGAGTTTGTAAGAGTAGTTAGTACAAGAGTAGAGAAAGTCATGTGAGTGCAGCACATTAGATTTTTACTTTCCTAAACTCGCGCGAGTTGTTCTTTGATCGAAAATAGTCGATACTTGCGCTTTCTTTGATTGGTGGAAACCTGTACTTTAATGAAGTTATCAGACGTATAATTACTATGTTTAGGTATGGTCGAACATAAATATAAATATTATATCTGTTAGCTAGTGGATAGAGAAATTCATGTGAATATAACATACATGATTTCTCTAACCTGTAATTATTTTACTTTAGAATAATTGATTAATTACAGTATTCAGAACTGAAGATGCTAGCTTATAAATAATTCGCATTGCTGAAGGCGGATGGCGCGGATGAGAGACCTGCAGATAAAAACAGGAGGGCCGTCGAGCGAGTTTTGTTCCTACCATCGAGATGAGGAGAACGAGAACAGCTGTGTTGTTGGTGCGTGATGTTCATAGCAGCTGGCAAACGCTCCCCTCCCCACCCCTCCCCTCCCCGGCCCTCTCCTTTCCATAACATTCCTTTTGTTTGTTACCCTAGGCCAGTATGCTCTTTTCTTGCAGGTTGGGTGACCTCCATGCTTGCACAATCGCGAGTGATTTTGTCACAGTAGAAGAATGTTATTGCAGATGTCATTATCTAACTTCATCATCGGGCTTGAGGGCTCAGAGTACAACTTGCTGGGCGGGGAATGTCTCTTTGCTTCTTATTATCTGATGCCGGCGTTTGCAAAAACTTTTAGTTTTTCTGTTGCCGGACTGCTCTGATCTTGCAACTGTTTATTTCTTTCTGTGCTTCTAGCCCTTTACGATCGCTTAAAGAATTTTAAAATGGCTTCGTTGCGATAAAAGAATTACCCGACCTTGAGACGTGCATTCAACCTGGAAGAGAAAGTCGCGTCTCAAAAAAACAAATTTCGGCAATGAAATAGATGAGGTATTAAGTTAATGATGTTCAGCTTTTTCATAGGCTAATATGAGGCCTGTTGTGTAAATAAAGCGAACACTTTGAAACTGTCATTATTATAATCGTTCTAATATATTTATTTCACATTCACTAACATTAGTAAGGTTTATCTTAAATGATTGCACGAGTATACATTCATAAATTTAGGAGTGCAGATATGGGGATACGATATACATTATTAGACTATATACCCTACCCAATGAAAAAAGTCTGTGTTTAAACTTACATGGCTCTCTCTGCTCACTCTTCTACAAACTATCCATACAAAACTCGTTCTTCTTTCTAATTCTTGGTAACCGACATAAACTCACATTAAACATACACATATTTACTTGCAGATTTAAGAGAAAGCGATACTCAGATTTTTAAACAGCAGAACGGTATAAGATGGCGATGAAATTCGATCTCTTTGCATGAACACGAGAAAAAACGAATAGCGATTAACCGTTCGAAAAGAGCACGCAAACTTCAAACCAATAACAAATAATAGCTCTAAATCGTTAACGCAAAAAGAAACTGCGTTGACGAGATATACATTTTTTGTGGAATAAGATTTTGCCTGTGTCTTTTGGGTTACTAGTAAAAGTCATTCAAAATAAATAAAACATACATTATTCCCCAGAAAATTCTAGATACACATTTTATTTGCTATGCAAATATCTTGAATATTTATATTTGGTTTGGAATAGGAAATTTTCTGGAAAATCCTCATATGGCATTTTTGCACACAGATCTTTTTCTAATTACTTTTTCCAGGTAGCATCAAAACCTGTACTTCCGGTGAAATCTCCGAATCTAATTTTTGGATGGAATGTGATGCTTTCTCTGCTTACTTAGGACGTGTGGAGTAAATGAACTCTGATTACCTTAATCTTTTAGTATGTAATATTAATCTTGTTTAAATAAAACGAAGTTCAATGTATCTTATGTTATCCCTAACCCCGCGGCGCAACAGCCCTACCCGGGCTACGCCCAGCTGCTGCGTTCCCCACCACAGGCGCCATGAGTGGGGTGCAGTACTGGAGGGTGGGATGTGGTAAGTACTTCGATCCCTCCCTCCTTCCCAGTTATGCGGTCTTCGTGACCTGGAGCCGCCACTTCTTTATCCAAGTAGCTCTCAGGGACCAAACGAGGCTGGCTGCACCCCGGACCAGACCTCCCAGCGGGCAAATATTCCATGCCAGTACCGGGAATCGAACCTGGGTCCACCCCGCCGAAGGCAAGTGCGCTACGGGGGCGGTCGTATGTTATGTTAGTAATTACGAATTATATCAGAATTACTGATATAGCTGAAACACTGTGGTAACGGGTAAATACGAACTGTGACACAAGTAATAAAACACGTAACATATGCTTATCTCCACAAGTTCTGCCAAAACAAGAGAGTGTACGGATGAAGACTGCGATGTGAACTGTACAATGAACACCGTGAAAGATATCACACAAAAAAGACAAATGTTAATAACAAAACTAGCATAGGGTAGTTGTAATCTGGTTTTATATTTGCACGTGGTGTGCATTTTCATTAACAGTAACCGAGCGGGATGGCTCAGGGGTGAGGTATGTGGCCCGCGTTCCGGAGGTCGCGGGTTCGATCCCCATGGTCCAACTTCCTGACCCGAGTTTATTCGGAGGTTTCCCGGGGTCCTCAGGCGAATGAGAAAATAGCTTTTTTCAGCGGTCATTACCGCTACTTGCCAATAGATGGTGTTGTTAACCTTTTTTTTTTTCTTTTTTTTTTTTTTTGTAATTTAGTATCATTGAAGAAGAACTTATCGAAAAAGTATTTGCTAATATTCAAATTATTATAGGAATCAAGACTGGATCAGTGAATGAGCTGTCCTTGCCGCAAAGATTAGAGATGTCTATCAACTTAATTTTACACAATCCATCATTCAAAGTGAGAAAATTATAATAAATCTATAGACACTGTTGTGGAAGCAGATGAAGTAGTTAATTACCCATCTCAGGTTTGGAATGCCAGGAATGCCACCACAAACATTAAAATTGAAAATAGGTGTGCCAATTTTCATGTTGTCTAAAGTTAATCAGCCAAACTGTGTAAAGGCACAAGGATCGCGGTTAAGAACAACGTAGTGGAAGCAATGGTATTGACTGGGCCTTCCAAAGGCAAAGATGTCCTCATTCCTCGAATTCCCATGATCCCGACCGATACACCATTTAAATTTAAAAGATTATATTTCCCAATTTGATTGGCATTTGCAATCACAGTCAATAAAGCTCAGGTCAATCTTTGGAATTCTGTGGTTTAGATTAAGGTGTGGATTGGACAATTGTATGTTGCATGTTCCCATGTTGGCAAACCAGATAGCCTTTGTATCTACGCAAACAATGGAAAAACAAAAAATAATTGTATACCCACAAGTATTGCAAAATTAAACTTTTTTGAAACATACACTGTGTTTTGTTCATTTCTCATCCATGCAACCATAATGTGCCACAGCGAAGCGTGGCAGGGCACAGCTAGTATATATATTATTGTAATTACATTCAAGAGGTCCCAAGTTTGAATCTCATTTAGTATGAGTTATCAGGATAAGGTTCTTTTTGTGAATTTTTCCCTTATCCTGAGAAGACGAATGTTTGGTAACTTTAAGCACTGTGGACCACAAGATCATTTGGCACCTTTTGCTAATTTTATTCATTCGTCCAATATCGCATATACCAAAAAGAAAAATCAATATGGTCCCACACACAGCATGGGTGTTTAAAACAATCAGTTACTGATTAATTGATTGACATTATAAATGGTTACCAATTACTCTAGATGACTTTTGCATAACCGGTAAACCATAAGAGATAGGCCAAATCTTACTATACAAAAAATGAAGATCTTGCTAAGATACACAATTTATGTCTAAATAAATTTTTTGTGGAGTGAACCATTTCAGAGATTATTTGTGTAAGTTTTGGAGAACTTATAGGTACTTCTGTCAAATGGAACATCGTTATTCATTATTTTTTATATGTTAACCACGCTTTAAAAGATTTGACTATCACTCAAAGCCTACTGTATTCCCATATTCCCCTTGCACCTACAAGGAAATAAACAGCAAGGTAATTTCTGCAAATGTTTATCTCAACATAGGAAGATATAGGAATAAGAGTTTGTAAGAATGGTTAGTACAAGAGTAGAGAAAGTTATGTGTGCAACATGTCAGACTTTTTCATTTTTATGTGTGATGGATATTTCCTGCCCATGTTCTGTTGAATATGCATAACTTTACTTTTCTTAACATTTATTTCCATTTCCTTTCTTTTAAGTTCTTCTCCCTATTCTATCACACACCCTTGCAGTTTTTCCTCATTTTCTGCTATCAATATTATGTCGTTTGCATACACCAGTATCTGCAGTTGGATTGGTCTCGTATTCCAATATCCTATTATGGTTCTTGGTGGGTATCAAATTTTTGGGGAGAAAACATTTCTTCTAGTTATTGTAACTATATAGTAGAGAAAGTATTGTGACAAATTGACAAGTTTAGTTACTTTTTATTTCACTTTATTTCTTCTACAACTGAATCACAATCCACATTTCACGACCTTGCAACTTGCAGCTGTTTTGTTGCTCATAATCTTGACAACAACTCTAAAAACACTGCTAAACTGTACAGAGCTCACTCTGACAATTAACTCACAATAAAGGAAAGGTGTTTAGCTGTAGGATTTCATTACACAAACAACAACAACAAATTAAATTTTCTCGACATACAGCTAGTTGGAACAAATGTTGTTTTCTAGTGCCTTGCATCTGGCAATGAAGCCATTAGCATTCGTGCTTTCCAATACTTTTGAACTGTAGTTTCTTCTGATCTTAATGCTTCACAGGTCTTCAAGTGGTCTTCGTTCATTTCTGCTGGATCGTTACACAGGACACATATTGGTGAGGCTGAGATACCTATTCTGTAGAGATGACTTGCTAAGCAGTCGTGATTTGTCAATAGTCAGAAGGCTGCAACCGCTGTTTTCCTTGGTCTCTGGGGGATTATATCTGGGTTGGAAAGTAGTGTAATCCATTTTTTATCTTTGGCATTGGTTTCTATTTCTTGTAGGTATGAATGAGAAAATTTTTTAATGATCAAGCGTTTTATTGAGGAATATGAGAAATTGAATTTTAGATTTTTGTTTTACTGTTGTGCCTTTCTTTGCAAGTGAGTCTGCAGCTTCATTCCCCATGACTCCACAGTGTGCTGGAATCCATTGGAGATGAACAGTCTTATTAACTTTTTGGAGTTGTGTTAACATTTTGTAGCATTCTCTAATTTTTGTTGACTTCTTCGTAGTATTTGAACATATTCCCTGAATTGCAGCTTTAGAATCTGAAAGAATTACTGCCTTGTTAAATTTATTTAAGGGAAGATTTAATAATTGTCGGAGAGCAATGTGTATAGCCTCTATTTCTCCATCATAATTTGTTGTGTCTCTGCCAACAGAATGATAAAAGGAAAAATGTGAACACGTAACTCCAGCTCCAGTAAGGTTTTCCTTGGAGGATCCATCAGTATATATGTGCAGCCATTCTTCTGTGGGATACCTAGTATTGATTGTTTCCAGAGCTAGAAATTTTTGTATTTCTTTTGGTGTGTCTGATTTACTTATTTCCTCTATTAATTCCAAACTGAAGGTAGATTGTAATAATTCCAATGGATTTTCTCTTATAAGTAGATTTTCTCTGGTGCTAGGAATGTTCAATTTGGATTTAATCTGTGTTACCTTTTCTAGGAAACTACTATGAGTTTTAAGGATTGAAGGGGGGAAGTTCTCTTCTGTCCATTTAGAGTTTGGCAGTCTTAACATTTTCTCGTGTTGGAGCAATGCTTGTTCTTCTATTTTTGTTGTTATTGATGGGGTCCGTGTTAAGGCAAGCATGGCATCAATAGGTGTGGATTTAACTGCTCCAGTGATTAGGCGAAGAGCCTGATTTTGTATTTGTTCACGTTTATTGATGTTAGCATTTGCTGCTGTTATTAAAGCTTCAGAACAGTACAAGAGGTTTGGTTTAACATACATTTTGTATGTTGTGTTAAGGACTCTCCTTGAGCAGTCCCATTTAGCACCAGCTAACCTTTTCAGGATTTGCAGTTTCTTTTCAACCTTTTCTGAGATGTTTGTTATATGTTTTTTCCAAGTTAGCTTTCTGTCGAAAGTGATGCCTAAGTATTTGGCATCATCAACTGCTTTGAGTGGTTTACTATTATAATTTATGTTAATATTAACTGGTTTGTATTTTAGTGTAAATAATTCATAATTTGTTTTTTCCACATTGATAGTCATGAGGTTTTTGGAGCTCCATTCATGTACTTTGTTTAGGGCTGTTTCTATTCTGTCTTTAATTAATTCAGGTTTTTTTGGAGAGCCTGAAGTCCAAATGACTACATCGTCAGCAAATAAAGCAATTTTGGTTTCTAAAGTTTTTATTATTGATGGAAGGTCATTTATATATATGTTAAAGAGTGTTGTGCTCAGAACAGCACCTTGTGGAAGTCCTCGGTGTGTTTGTTTATATTTGGAAATGTATGTATTATATTTTGTGGCACAAAATCTTTGTGAAATAAACTGAGTTATCCATTTAAGCATGTTACTTTTCACACCTATTGATTGCAACTTCTCAATTAATTTGTTTCTCCAGACTGAGTCATATGCTGATTTGAAATCAATGAATACTGCTAAGGTATCCTCCTTTCTATTGAAAGCTTCCTTGATGTCTTGGCTTAGTAGGAGTACATTTTCACTTGTACTATGATTCTGTCTGAAGCCGGTCTGTGAACTATTAATTAAGTTGTAATATTCTAGGAACCAGTTAAGTCTAGATGCCACCATTCTTTCCATCACTTTTGCAATAACACTGGTCAAAGATATTGGTCTGAAACTATTAATATTGTTTGAAGGTTTGTTTTTCTTTAAAATCGGGATGATAATGGCTTTTTTCCAGTCGGAAGGCACAGTCATTCTCCAACATGTGTTATACAGTTTAAGTAGGATTTCTTTTCCTTTCCTGCCAAGGTGTTTAATAAACTCTGGGTGGATCTTGTCAGGTCCTGGAGATTTTTTGTTCTGTAATTGTTCTATTGCTAAATCCAGTTCTGTTTCGTTAAAATCCTGAATAAATATATCATTTTGTATACCTTTTGGCTTATTAGTTTCTCTGATAGTTTTTTGGATAGCCTTATCTTGTTTTTTATACGGGTGGGGTATTCTTTGTGACTGAGCATAAAACTTGTTAAGGGATTCTGCTATTTCCCTATCTGTAGTTAAGCTTTTGTTATTATGTTTTAATGGTTCAGTTGTATTTTTTGATAATTTTGTTTTATTAAGGAATTTGTATATTTTATTTCCATCTTTCCTATAGTCCATACGTTCTACAAAATTTGTGAAACTGGCCCTCTTTGCTGTAATTAATTCTTTCTTAAAAATGGCTGCTTTTCTTCTCCAGTTTTGTACATCTTCTGGACACTTGGTTCTTTCGGCTTTGACTCTTGCTATATTTCTTTCGTGTTTTAACTTAGATAAAGATGGAGACCAAAAGTAGCTATATTTCTTTAACTTTCCTTTGGGGATATGTGTTTTGGCTGCTGTCAATAATATTTCACAAATTTTTTTATTCATTTCATCTGTTGACTTGAACTCTGATTCTAACAGTATATTACACTTCCCTTCTATCTCATTTTGGAAACTGGACCAATCTGCTTTTTTAAAATTCCAAGAAGTTTTAATTTTTGGTTTGTTACTTTTATTTATTAGACCTCTTATGGACTTTATGGTGATTCTGTGGCCTGAACCTGGGTCTTCTATTATTTCTCTTTTTGTATTGTCAATTATGTCAGATGACACCATCAGAAGATCAGGATTTGTACCTGAACCATTATAATGAAGGTAAGTGGGTGGATCATTTGGATTAAATATTAATTCCATTGTTGATGAGTTTAATAGGTCTTCTATGACTCTTCCTGCTGAATTTATATCTCTGTAGCCCCACCTAGGGGAGTGTGCATTAAAATCACCTATTAAAATACTTTTGGGTTCTATGGGAATAGAATTTAGATCTAGTTTATTGTCTGGAGGATTGTAGATACTGTAAATTCTATAGTGGTAGTTACTTTTCCATACTTCAATTTTAACTATTTCTGATTTATCTTGTTCTTCCATTGTTTTTTTGATTTGGATAGTAGCTTTTATATTTCTTTTAATTCCTGTAAGAATACCACTTGCTATTTGACGAGCAAATGTAAAATACTCAAAATAGGTCAAAATTTCTCGGAATATATACTGATGAAAATCTGAGTTGGGAACCACGTATTAACGAACTGATTAAAGGATTGTGTCATATTAAAACACTCAGTGAGTAAAAGTACATTTAGGGTCATGTAGGTATTTCTCAAAATTTCACTCACTAATTTCATGTGGAATATCATTGTGGGAAAATAGTAGTGAAGCAATTAAAATATTCAAATTACAGAAAAAGGTAATTAAAATTAAGCTCAGTTTACCTTCTGTTATTATCTACAAACCATACTTAAAGAATTGAAACATTTTGCCATTACTCTGTATGTATTTATATGAAACAGTTGTACAAATGCAAACGCACATCAAAGATTTTACCATAAATTGAGATTCATTAACATAATACAAGAGAAAAAGCAAAATTACATACAACCCCATACAACAAAAATTGTTTAAAAATAGCTTTCATTATAGAGACATTAAATTTAACTGCAAACTACCTGCTGAAAGAAAAATATAAAATCTATTCACCGTTTCAAGAAATAGCTTAAAGATTAATTGGAAAATGCTCTTTCTCAACTGATGAGATTTTGCATTAATAAGTTAACTAGTTGCATTTTTAACTATTTATAAGTTTAATGTGCATGTGTAGTGTACAGAAGCCAAATCTGGACATCCGCCAAAGCACAAATCCAGACAATACAACTGAGCCAGGGAAAAGTGGAAAGAAGACTATGGGGTGTTATTCTCAGACAGGATGAAGAGCTGAGATGGAGGAGTGGAATAGAGGACATGACCACCAAATGGAGTTGTGGAGGACACGTGGCCAGAATGCACCAGGATAGGAGGGCCTATGCGACAACAGGGAAAAGGAACAGAGGACGCCCACGGCAGAGAATTTAATGCAGTAATGGGTGTGCAGTGCATGGGAATGGTGAGATACAGAGTAAAGTGGAAAGAAGTGTGGCAGAGGATAAAAGCATAGGATGGATAGTGCAGCGGAAAAGAGCGGAGCGAAAGGTATGGGGTTCATAATATCATAAAAGGAAGGTAGACACAGTCACAATAATGCAATTTGCAAGTAGGGCAGTAGGAAAGGTACAAAAACAAGACTGTTCAAGAAAAATTTAACTCACAGGGACTAGCTCACTCTATGAGTACCATTGAGATAACCCTACCATATGTGGAAGGAGGTCCTTGTCCAACAGGGATCTTATGGGCTTGTTTATTTATTTATTTATTGTGTAATTTTAAGTAATTATAATACTATACTTTGACCTTATATAATACTGGATGAATCCACACTGTGTATAAGTACTATTGGATGAATAAATTGAACTGAACTGGAACTACTGACTACTTGGTCCATGCCAACTCGCCTATATAGTAAAAAATTATCAACAATACTTTTCTGGAAATAGAAGTTTCTCAAAGCTTCTCATAAACAGTCCCTGCATGTTAAAAGCTTCCAGAAAATGCATGCAATGGCTGCTGTTCTAAGCCACCCATTGTTGCATGTTGTGTAGCAGCATGAGGTAGATGACCTTGAGTCTTCTTTGATATGCTTGGCTGCCACAACAGTAATATCAAATTGTGTTTGATGTAAATAGTAGTGCAACATATAGCTCACTTGTTTCATGTTACAAGTACATGAACCTATTGAATGCTGTCTGCCTATGACTTTTATTTACATTATGCTTAATATTAAATGACTATAAAGCTGTTGAATACACAAACTCTACACTAAACCGCTAACATAATAAACATCTACATCTGCAGCACTATTCATAATTTATGACAGGTAACTCATGCAAAGAGGTATATTTTCAACACTTCAATAAAACATTAGTTTCTATTTAATATATTTATTTCACAAAATCTCTACAATAACTACATAAATTTTCAGTATTCGCAATTATAACAATGCATCTAATAGCACCTTGCAATTATTAAACTCTGAATTTGTACTTCAAGATTTTAAACATAAATATCATTAATGTTATTGTTTACTATATAGGGTTACTAATAAAAATATGTGTAAGTCCTCAACAGTACATATTTTAAACATTCTATGGTTCATACCAAAATGCATGCACAACATTTTCTACATTACAGGAATTAATTTTCTCTGCTCATACTATATATTTAGGTACCTATTTTCATACACTGCTCTTAAGAAATGAAAATTGGCTTTTAGTAATACAATATATATTGATGTTTCATTACAACCTGTAATTATTTGAAAGTTTGAATACAGTGAAACAGCTTGGTGCATACACCAGAGAGAGCAGAATATCTCAGGCTCTTCACAGCCAGTTTTGACACTACATTTATAACAAACTCTAGTACAGGGGTGCTCAACTGCAGGCAAGCTAGGGCAGGCTGCAATCACCCCCTTCCACCCGCTGGGACTGAATGACGCATTTATCTGTGGTTACTGAGTTTCAGTGGTGGCCCATTCTTACGTACAGGAAATCAAAGGCATACACATTCATTTCTATTTCTTATTAACCCACAATGTTTCTGAGGATACTTTTTAGGCACGGTTTACATTTCAGAAGGTCTTCAATATTTGGTGCAAAAGATGAAGTCTCATAAGATAAGCAAGGTGATTTTCACTTATCTTGCTGATATACTTTTAATGTAGTTCAGTTTTTAAAATGTTCGTTCGCAGATATAAGTGGAGCCAAAGACTGCCATTAAACTAGATGCAAATGTAATCTCGGATATTCACAGCAGGGCAGAGACCTAAATAATTCCCATCCTCCTTTCTCAGGATATTTTACGGTCGTGGAATTCTGCAATGCTGTTTCATATTTTGTAGCTCGTGCCTCACTACATGGAAACTTCAAAAGTGCAAAATAATTGGATTTTGGTTTCAAATGTCTTTAGGTCTTCAAATTGTAAAGAGAATGTCATACAATTGCTTTAAGAGTTTGTTGTATTTTTCCAGGAGAGTAATCTTTATCGTGAACATGGAACGTAAACAAGAGAAATGGTATAAATCTGCAACTACCAGTCTTACAAATCAAGCACTTAACCGTATTGTCTTCATCTCGAAAACAAACATATTTGTCATACCATTCAATTGTGTGTACTATGATATTCCGCCCCATCCACCTCTGATTAACAGGTCTGGTTCTGCTTGCCTTGGTCAGTGGAGGGGAGAAATGTGTAGAAAAGGTGAGCATGTGCTTGCTTGTTGAGCACCCCTGCTCTAGTATATAAAGCTTTGGCATATGTCTAAGCTTGGAGCCTGACACAACAGCTTGAAATTAAATCATTTAAAAATTATCAAAATGACACCATTTGAAATAATAGTTTTCCAGTTATTGCAATTTAACCTATTTAGCATACAATTTTTAACTACCTGATGCATTTTATTCACAAAAATATATAATGCTACGAAATTTCTTTTCTACATCCGACTGTTATTCATGTTAATAATTATTAATCACTTCTTTGCTTATAATGTTTAACATAAATATTAAGATATGAAAAAAAAAAAAAACATTAAACCAAATATAAAAAATAATTATCCTATTTTTTCTAAGGCTTTTGCTTCTGAGAAGTACATTATTGAAATATTTTCATTCTGCAGTTTTCAAAATAACAGAATTCTGAAAATTCATACCAAGACTCCATTTTCAAAAGCAAGAACAGGTTCATCATTTAAACAAATTAAGATATGCAATTTAATACTATTTGGAAAGAGAAGAAACTTGGACAGAACCCTGTTATATTGCATGCTAGAAGTACAACATTAATATTGTGACAAAATCGGGTACCTTTCCTTTGCTTCATGGATATCATGTCCTTTAGTGCTAGCTGGCGCGTGATTGGTTGGAAAGAAAGGGAGGAAAGTCCTCTCGATCAAGGAAGCACCTATTATCTGTATCATGCTACTTTGGGCCTCTTAAAACGAATATAATGGCA
The DNA here is from genome assembly GCA_030765045.1 of Tenodera sinensis. Taxonomy (NCBI): domain Eukaryota; kingdom Metazoa; phylum Arthropoda; class Insecta; order Mantodea; family Mantidae; genus Tenodera; species Tenodera sinensis. The sequence continues at coordinate 17,970,251 of CM060961.1, forward strand.
GAGAGGAGCAAAGATTTGGTCAGACAGTGATATATGATTGGTAGAGATAAAACTGTAACTTATTATTTTATTTATGCCAACAAACTTACTGTTGGTGTTTTTAAACACACAAGCCGTGTGTGGGCAAAGTTTGAGAGGTAGAACTGGAACTTAAAAATTCAATGCCACAACTGGGATTTGAACCACAGACCTTCCGCTTACCGGGCGGACGCTCTAACCACTGAGCTATTGTGACAAACTGCCAGAATGGCATTAAATTCTCAAACCAGTTCGTATTTCTCCTGGTATACCACAAAGGCAGTCTCACATCAGAGACAAATTACCCCAATGGTGACTTACTATTGTAAGTACTTTATGTCCCAGGATTAAATAACCTTCAGATGGTAATTATTATTTTATTTATGTCTGTGGTATACCAGGAGAAATACGAACTGGTTTGAGAATTTAATGCCATTCTGGCAGTTTGTCACAATAGCTCAGTGGTTAGAGCGTCCGCCCGGTAAGCGGAAGGTCTGTGGTTCAAATCCCAGTTGTGGCATTGAATTTTTAAGTTCCAGTTCTACCTCTCAAAAATGTAACTGTTTATAAAATGTTACATTTTTATATCTGCCAATCATGTCACTGTCTCCCTAGATTGTCACTCTCTTTTTTCAATAGGCCCAAGGCAGTGTGACATAGATTATAGAAGGCTAATCAGGAATGATGATGAAAATTTGAGACTCACCACCCCTCCCCATTGGTGGCGTAGGAAGTTTCCAGAAAGCTAGCATGGATTTATAGAGGAGCACATTTGCTGCAATAGCAGGTTGTTTTTGTGACATACAATGTATTGTGCTGTTACTCAGTAATGCTGGGATTACAATGAACTTAAAATAACGTGACTTAACATGATGGGACGTAACAGGAAAGTCTAACACATTATATTAAATGGAGCTATTTAGGATCGACTTAACGTGAGTTAACTTAACATGACGTAACGTAACGTAAGAGTTGGTCAATGACAAACTTTTCCTTCATGTTTACATCAAGTTTGAAGTCACATGACTATCTGAACCAATCGGAAAGTAGTGTCATGCAGGAATAAATTGTGCTTCTCTATGTAATTATTTGCATCAAAACTGTTTCTCTGTTTCTTTTGTTTAGCTCTTAAAGTAGGTTATGGCCATCTCCATAGTACTTTATTTGCTATATAAAAATGGTTTTTCATATTTTCGTATTCTCTTTCTTTTCATTTTTGGAAAACATAACCTATGATTAGCACATCAAATATCCACCATGTCTGCCGAGAATACCAATTAGAATCATTCCCATTACATTAAGTTAAGTGCATCCTAATAGCCGCCCCAGTCTCTTACTTCACGTTATGTCCCATTGTGTCAAGTCATGTTAAGTAAAGTTCATCATAATCCCGGCATAAGTTCTTCTGAGAAATAGAGTGAGAGAAGTCCTGTGAGTGACCACAAGAGAAAGGAGTGCCATGTTCGACACTGTACTGAGTGATGGGAAGCAGAATAGACTGTTTTGCACATGGTTCATTGCAACACTATGTTCAACAATAAAAAAGAATGAAGTGAGAGAGAAAACTGGACAAAGTCACACTATATGCAGGACACCTGTATAAATTCTGGAGAGATGGACATGTCCTGTTTTGAAAATAGATGCCTCGTATTATGAAGAAAAGCAATAGGAATTATCAAAAATTCATATTATATTTTTTTCTTTTCCTACACTATGATGTAGCTCAGAAAACCTTTAAGCACTATGTTACAAACTGCATAATGTGGCACTTTAGAAAATGGAGAATATACAAAACACAGCTTGAAAAATAATTTTGTAAATGTATTAGAATTATTTGAATATTGCAGATGTAAAAAATTTCATTGCAGATTACAGTTTCAGAAACAGCTTAGGTTTATTTTTGGTTCAAAAACAAAAGCTGACATGTTTTACAGCTTTTCATGTTTTCATAGCAGAGTCCTTTTAAATGTGTAGAAGCAATTCCCTAAATGGCAATAAAATAAAACTGAGCTTACTCCTTTAACATACAGTGCATATAATTTCAATTTAATGCTAATTTTAGCCAATTAAAAGACAGTCTGCAACACTTCTTAGCTTGCATGAATCACTCAGTGATACAGAGCGTTAATGAATGATAAGAATGTTAGTGTCATGTTTTACTTTTCCAAACTGTTTGAAAAACTAACTATCCACTAACTTCTGATGCTTCAAACTTTCTATGTTACAGAGAAGTATTTAATGAGTATCTCATTCAGAATAATTTACTTGCCTATGTTCGATGGTTTGATTTCACAGCCTTTACATGAAGTTTTATTATCTAAAAGCCTGCGCCAAAAATGGCTTTGTGTAGCTCAGAAAATGAAATGAATCATAAAGCCAAGCCAATATCATAAAACATAACTAGTTAACACAATTATTATGCATTTTTTAAAAATTAATCAATCATTTCTGTTGTTTTTTCTTCTCTCTCATCAGCACTATTTTTCAATAGCACTTAACAGCTGTATTGATAATAGTCAAGAGCATCATCAAACATTTTTCTTTTCGAAATCTATCTCTTATTTTTTCTTACCACTTCAAAGCTAAATGCTGTTTTAGAGTACGCTTGCATGCACAACAAAATGATGTTCACAGGCTGAGAAGAAATTGGAACAAAATAATCGCAAAACATTAACACATCAAGAAGGTAGCGCAGCTTTTTAAACTAACATCAAGGTTATAATATAAAGTATGCAATATGTAGTAATATAATATGCAGTGTAATTCTATATTAACTTTCTGTCTACTAACATTACAAATCAATAGACTGGATATTGGCAAGCAATACCTGCAAAAGCATACTAATATTAGAGTCAAGATATCTTATAGATCCTTCAATTACAATTTGTACAATCATCTGTTAAAAGACTATCTAATATCCCTCGCTGTCATTCTCTTTCCCTGCCCCCTATTGGCACAAAAAGATTGTGATTTGTTTTAAAGATTCTCGTGCATACAACATTTCCTTACTAGGGATCAAATCTCAGTCCAGTGAGTCCATTAGCAGTCACTTAGAAACCGAATCATACTTGCACACCACAGTGATCTAAATAATCTATTCTTTTGTTCCCTCCTCAATTTAATACCTTTAACTTAATAATATGCATAGTTTATCTTTCCACTCTGCCAAATTACAAATTAGTAATAAAATCATATCATTTCAACAAGAAGAGTATAAAATCACAAGTGTAGATAAAAAATGGATTACCCACGAAGAAAATCAGTGGCAATATTTCACTTGGCTACTGGTCATGCGGCACACCTTCATAAGATAAATATATAATACCCCACAGTGCACCCTCTGTAAACATCCAAATTCAATTATGGACAAAGAACACTTACTAATATGCCAAGCAATTCCAAAAATAGGAGATCTTCACACGCAATTGACATCTTATTACTGGGATGCAAGACGGAGAATGGCTGAAGTCCAAGATCAAGAGCATTAGCAAACAACAACAACACAATATGCTTCAAACAATGAGGAGTAAATGTAAAGAATGCACAAATGAGTTTTCAGAACTCTAATGGCAAACCTAACTTACAAGGACAGCAGTTCAACTCAGCCCAGATTTGAACCAGGGCCAAGGGACCACGACATTGTTTTCACTTCATCATAAGAGCTAATTCTGTCCATCTTGTTACATATATTTATTTTTAATTTTAATTAATTCTATAATATAAAATCTGATTTAGAAGGGTGTGAATAAAATAAGAACCCTTTAAAAAAAGAAAAATTATGTTCTCAATCCCCAATCCTTTACTTTTGTTTAATTTTTCCGACTATTTTACATTAAACAAGACAAATTTGGCAGAAATGGTTTCATTGCACATTTCATTGCAGGCACAAGAGAATATAGGAGATGTGAATGTCAAATGGTTTTAAAACTGTTCACTATATGCTGATCTTGAAATAACATTCTTTCCATGTATAGCCAGAAAAGCTTGAGTTGCAACAGCATGTTTAAACAATGAAAAATTACTGAAAAATTTAAACATATATGGAATCTCAAAAATAGCTCATGGCAGAAAAAACAACTGTTATTTGAAATAATTTGTGTATTTTGTATTCTGTATATCTTTTTGTAGTGCATTTTTGTCTATGACTCTTAACATTTACAAGATATAAGGTACAAAACTGCGCAAATTTAGTCTTCAGAAGTTATTCCCAGAAAATTCAAGATAAAAGTTTTATTAGCCATGTAAATATCTTAAACATATGCCATTTTAATCAAATTATTAGAGCTTTTTAAGAAAATGTACATTTTGAAAGATCTTCCATGTAAAAGGTGGTTTGGAATGAGTAGTCTGAAAGATGCGAACATAAATAGCAAGTTTGATATTTTCACACGCTTCATTTTTGCATTATGCTGTTCACCAACACGTACAAAGACACAACTTAAAATTTTCTCTTTTTTGACTCCTGAGGGCCTTAAAATATATATATCAAGTAAAATCTTGATATAACATTTTTGGGCAGAATACAATACTCTACTTACTGTAAATACATAGCAGAGAAATTAAACATGTACTATTTAACTTTTAATTTTGAAACTTGGGGTATACAACAATGAAAGATGGGAGATTTTTCAGATATTTAGAAAATTAGAAGGGCGCAACATCTCGCTGGAATAGGAACTTCATATTGTTGCTTTCCTCAACTTGTGGCAACTGTAACCTATACAAATTACATTCATGGCATAGTCTTTTCTACAGAGGAATGGTCCAGACACTTTATTGTGGCTCACTCCACACTATATGTTAACCTTTGTACTTGAGCTTTCCAGCTCATTGGAGACCTACACATTTTTCCATACTCAAATAATGCACCTGTAAGTGCTTCTTCTCCAGCTGAGATGAAAACTCACGTTTGTAAACAGGCGTTTGTTTAAGAAGCCGTCGTCATCTTAAATCCCTTGGCACATCATGAACGCAAAATTGAAATGAGTTTTATGATCAGCATATAAGGAAGTGATATAGATACAGGGATGACACAAAATTTAATGACGGGTGGCAGGAGGAGCGGATCAACACAACATCCAATCAAAGGCTTGACAGGCCTTGCAGTGTTGTATAGTTAAACATGCTGTAAAACCACGCTGCAAAGCTGGTGATACATCATTTGCACCCACAAAATTTATTTGTCCAACAGGAAAGAAAATAGTCATAGTCAGGTATCAATCATCATTAAATTTTGTGACTGTATTAGTTTCAAGCATTTGTAAACAATACGCTGACAGGATGTATATGATTAGAGCTTCTTGGATTACCAGCCATGTAATATCTATAAAATTGTTGAGCTCTCAGCCACATTCCATGACCATCATCAGGAAATGAATAATTAATAAATAAATGACCATCTTATTAATTAGTTTCTTGATGATGGCCATGAAGTTTAATATAGCCAAAATCTCAAAACAATTTTATAGATATTACACAAATGGTAACCCGAGAAGTTCTAATTAATCATCATTACCATGAAAGCTTCAAATCTTATAGAATGTACAGAGTTCATTTAAAATCTAACGGAATACAAGGCGTTTTGCCTCTTCCACAATCTTGCTGGATTCCCCCCTACTGGTTGCCACTGTGTGCAAATTGGCACAGGGCCTCTGAAAATCCACATTGCACAATAAAAATCCCTCATTATGATCGGAGAGTTGGAGTTTGGTGAGCTGTTAGCACTAGATGCATAATCGGTCCAATATTCCACGAGCAGACTGTAAATGCAGAGAGGTACTGAAATGGCATTTTAACCCCATTTTATCATGAACTGACAGAAGAAGAGAAATTATACAAGGGATGTTCAATAAAGACTGGTACTGATTTTTTTTTCGTTTCATTAAGTGTCTGATTGCGACATCTGGCCATGTGTCATTGAACTACGTATTCTAGTAGCTAATCACTGAAAATCACACAGTGATAGCTCTATCAATTGATTGTTGACAGCCTGTGAGAGTGAACATGTTTGATAACCGCCTCTAAATATCATCATGAGTACAGAAGTCACCCAATAAGGGCATAGTCATTACTGTTTTTGATTACCAGAGGACAGTCTACATTCTCACAGTTCCAAGACACACTACAGTCACTGCAGATTACTATAACACTATCCTGAAGCAATTGGTAAAGGATCGCATCCCCAAAAAGCTAAAGAATCTCATTCAGCAATGCAAGCTTTATCACGACAATGCCAAGCCACATATTGCTGATGCTGTTATTGAGTTCCTGGCACAAAATCATATGTCCATGGTACCTCTTCCACCTTATAATCCTGACCTAGCTCCATGTGACTTTTTTCTTAACCCGAGAGCCAAAAAGGAACTTAAGGGACGTCAGTTCGACAAAGAGACCAAAGTAGTGAAAGCTTTAGAGGCAACCCTGAACAGGCTCTCAAAGAATGGCTTCCTGCACGTTTTCCAGGAATGGCAAAGGAGTACATTGTATTGAGGGAGAAGTATTCTGAGGGGGGTAACAGTCTGTATGAGTGATTTTTTACAATACATTGTTGTATGAATATTAGTGCCAGTCTTTCTTGAACACCCCTCGTATGATTAGTTTCAACAAGATTCTGCTACTGCCCATTCAGCAGGAGTCCATGAATAAAATTAGGGAAGTGTTTGAAAATAGTGATTAGTGCGATGTGTGGCCCTCTCACTCCCCCGATCTAACAGTGTGATTTTTATTGTGGGGTAACCTGAAAGACAAAGTTTACGAGACAAATCCTTATACATTGAAAGAACTAAAACAAAATATTATAAATTAAATCAGAAACATTACAGTGGCTCAATTTAATCATGTGAATCAGAATGTGTTCTGCCAATATAATGCTTGTTTAGATGAGGATAATTGACATTTTCAGCATCTTCTATAACGTAAGAGTGTTATACATACTTCACACGCAGAGTTTCTGTATGAGCAAAGCCGGCTGTGGCACACCCAATCGCACACAAGTGAAATGCTGTCCACCTGTTAGGTTTCAAATGAAGCATCCTGTACATTTATTTCTCCTGACAGTCACCATAACTTTTCATAGAATCCCTTATCATTGCTTTACAGATGGCTGCTTCTTGTACTGCGTTTTGCTTGTGACCTCCCCACACATTTTCTTTCTTTCCCTTTTTTTAAGACAGAAGCTTTCTACTAATGTTCAATATCACAACATTACAAAATCCTATTTAGATACCTTATGCATAGCATACTCACGTCCAACTTCTCTTTCAGCTTGTTTAACACACTTAGTTTAGCTTACCAAGAACACACCAAAGGAAGAACTTCTCTTTTTCAAATCAGTGTGGTGTGCAGGCAGACACAGTAGTGACTCTGCAGTGTTAGCCCAAAAGCAAATAACCCTCACTAGATCAAAATTAATCTAAGTAGATGCATTAATACAAAGTATGAAAGTACTAAACACATATGGAATATCTAAATATAAAAATTATTTATCTTATAAAATAAAATATTTTTCTATAAAAAGCAAGTAATACAAAGTTGTGACCAACAGTTTACAAACTTCTATAAAGCAACAATAACATTCTTCTACTTCTCTTAGTCTAATATATGCACATTCTCTTGCGCCATGTTGATCCAAACCAGGGATGCAGTACAACAGAAATGGATAAGAACTGCTTTTGGCAGAAAATATTTCAAATGTTCTCCAGACTCAATTTATATTAGCAACCCTGTTTATGGATAGTTTATCTTCAACAATAATTTAAGTATGTCTCAATATGCATTTTCACTTCTTTAAATTGTATAAGAATCAAAATAAAACTCATTTACAGTGCCTATTCAGAAGTTTACTGTAACTTATTTTAACTACCGGTTATGAATTTTAAAAACAATAATAGGCTTACAAATCAAACCAAAAATGCTAGAAAAGTTTTAGGATTAACCTTTTACTAATCTCTACCAAATAAAGTGTATCACATTCAGTTCTACGTGTTATTTTTCGTGAATAAAAGTACATGCAAATTAAAAGTACATAAATAAATTACTAATATTAAAAAATCACAACTTAGTAATATATATAGAATCAGTCACCTAAAACTTTCACCACAAATATCTGAAACAACAACAGGAATTAAAAAATTACTTTTGCAGGCATGAAGGCAGGGAAATGGTTCATTAAAACAGATGATATAGTACATTCAAAAATGTAAGCAAATATACTTCTCAATACAAAATTGTAATTTTTTACTTTCTCTACTGGTAAGTAGGGGAAGTATTGTATTCCACCCAAAAATTTGATGTCAAGATTTCACCGGAAATATATGTTTTGAGACCCCCTGAAGCCAAAAAAAGCATTTTTAGAAAAAGGTCCGTGTGTGTCTGTGTGTCAGTCTGTGGACAGCATAACTCATAAATGAAAAGTCGATAAAAACCAAAGTTGGTATTTAAGTTTAATGTCTTTCAAGGATGCGACACGAAGATTTTGAAGAAAATAGCCCCACCGTAAACTACCCTTTACATTTTGATTTTCTTGAAAATGGCTCTAACGATTTTGATTAAAATATCATAAGTTTGAGATATTTTGATGACAAATGAAATGTATATCTTGAATTTTCTGGCTATAGCCCCTGTAGTCGTATTTAGTCTGGACGACTTTTGCATAACTGATAAACCGTTAGAGATAGACCAAAACATACTATACAGAAAATGTAGATCTTACTAAAATACACAATTTATGTCTCAATAAATTTTCTTGTAGGGTGAACCGTTTCAGAGATATTCCTTGTTATGTGTGTGAGTTTTGGAAAACTTAGAACTTTCATGAAATGGATCGTCGTTCATTTTTTTATATGTTAAGTGTGCAAAGACAACAGAATCTCAAACATTTGACTATCGCACAAAGCCTACTGTATTCTAACATTCCCCTTGCATCTACAAGGAAATAAGCAATAAGATAATTTGTACAAATGTTTATCTCAACTAACAAGAAAGAAGATATAGGAATAAGAGTTTGTATGAATGGTTAGTACAAGAGTAGAGAAAGTCATGTGAATGCAGCACATCAGATTTTTTAAATGAAAACCATATATTTTTTATGCAACTGATAATATCGAAAATAACATTAATAATGCTGTTTGTTACATTGAAATAGGCTAATTACAAATTTTAATGAGAAAATTATGCTTTAATGCAACGAAAGAGGTAAACCTTCAATGAATGAGTGTTGCAAGTCAAATTTTGGAACATTTTTTTTCTTTACTTACAGTGTAAATTAACAGGACATGCTTCAGGAGCTTTCACTTCCATCATCCACTGTAATGTAACTGGCAGTGTTGGCGTCTTCTTCCTTCAGATCCGTGGTAGATGGCATGATGAACGTGGTATAGATGTCAAAGTACATCATTCTAAGACTGTGTTTTTGAATGAAAATCTTCTCTCATATGGCAAGTTCTAGCAGGTGGTTCACTTCTTTTAATAGTTCAGAATTTGTGTATTTCTTGGTGGGTTTTCCAAAAGTGTGTTGCAATAGCTAATTTGTCTGTCTTTGTATTTAATGTCCTGGATGTGTTCTTAGGTACAGATGTTTATGTTTCATTTGGTCTTACCAATGTATACTCTATTTCACTCCTAGCAGTTTATCCTGTAGATCTCGGTTTTTGAAGTTTTTGGGGTCTGGTCTTTGGGAGTTTTTTTCTACAGATTCATCAGGTTGAACTTATTCAGTGGAGCTACAGTTATGTTGTGTTTGGAGAAAATCTTCTAAAACTTATGTAAAATATATGAAATGTGAATTTCTTAATTTTCTGTTTTGTTGGTTAACAGTGTTAAGTTGTGATCTTGTTAATTTCTTTCTTACTTTTAAATTTTTATATTTTGCTGTTTATTAATTTTTCATTGAAATCATTGTTAAGTGCTATTTCTGTGATCTGCTTATATTCTATGCCATATTAATCTTTGCTTAGAGGAAAATTAATCGGCACCAGTAAACCTCTTTTTATTTTCCTTTTCCTTTTTTTTTTTGACTGGAAGCACCATGTTATTTCCAGTGCAATTGTTATTGTATCCCAAACATTAACCTCAGGTTATATTTCTTTGAATGTCATTTACTATTTTAATGCAATACACACCATTCTTAATTTGCATATATTTGAATAAGCTAGTAACAGTGATGCGAATCTAAATTATTATAAAAATTGAATCGGTCAAGGTAAACATTTACATTTAAGTGATGTTAAGTGTTTCAACGCTAATTCAATTTTTATAATAACTATTCTTAATGGTTTTTTTTCTGTGCTATCATTGCATCAAATTAATAGTTTCCATTTAAAAAGTCACACATTTATCTTGAAAATCATATTTGCTTACATTTTTTAATTTCCTATATCTACTTAAATGACCTGCTTCCCCGCCTTCGTGCCTGTGATAGTCTATTTTCAATTGATATTTTTATTTCAGAGATATTTGTGGTGGTAGTTTTAGGTGAATCACCTTGTACAGTATACAGTTTACATGAACCAAAATGTATTCAAATTATTTTAAGAATGACAACTTAATAACCTATAAAGTCTATAGTTTGCATTACCTACAACCAATTTAGGATTATTTTTCGAAACATAAAACCAATACAATATGACTTAGAAAGTTATTGCATTGGAAAATCTACGACTACATCCCTGATCCTGACAAAAACAAAGACATCCAATAACTGAATGAACTCAACGAGTGAGTGCTTACTAAAGGATAACATTTATTTAAGACATTGATTTGTTATTTTCAGCTCTTATTGTCAAATATTTATTGCCATGGTGATTTTATGGACAGAATACAACTTTCTGATTGTGCCAATTATTTTGGCAATGAAATTGTGTTTACAAAGAAATAGACATTTCTACTTGCATTAAAAACTTGCTGGACTTTCTACCTTTCTTTCTTGCAGCCTACTTTCTGCACGATAAACTAAGAACTTATACAAATTATAACTTGAAATCTGACCTTTAAGTGCTTATATATTTCAGTCATATGCTATACCATTCTCAGGATACTGTTTTGGAGAAGTAATATAAAGGAGATAAAGTAATATAAAACATAATACAATATTAGTTGTTAGCTAATGCTAGAGTTCATTAGTGCAGTAAGCAGAAATCAAGTCCAAACCACAGCCTTTATTATTGTTGAACTGCAGTATGCACTACTGCTGCCAGCTATGGGAGACTACAAGAAGCTTCTGCAAGTCTACAAGAGAAACAAAGAAACATACATATGGAATTCTATGCAACCTACACAGTAAAAGACATCCTGGAAACAAGTGAACTACGAAATGCGCTGCCACCACAAGATATGTTCCAATAGGGCATTCCACGATCCAAGTGACACCTGCATCTGTGTTTTTTGCTCCAAAACATGTGATCAATATCATATTGTAAAGGGCAAGAACTGACAAACATCCATCGCCGCTTATAGCAAAGATGTTAAGCGTCAAAATACTCTCTGCACAATGTGAGCACATTTCTATTTTATTTTATTTTTAATTTATTTATTGTCAAAAAAAGATACAAAGTTCTGTGCAGTGTTTTATCTCTAAATTACGAAACTCAATGTAGCCTTTCTTACTGGTACATCTGTGCTACTCTCAAGTTAATTACTGGTACATCTGTGCTACTCTCAAGTTAAGTATAGCTGCCATAGACAAAGTCAGAATTATTGTTGCTTTGCTGCTGTTTTATTACAAGACAATGTATGCAAAATATTTTTGATATCTGAAAAAACAATTTTGACGTCATTCTGGCAGGTTGTCAGAGTAGCTTAATGGTTAGAGCGACCACATGGCAAGTGGAAGGTCTGTGGTTCAAATCCCAGCTGTGGCATTGAATTTTTCAGTTCTGATTCTATCTCCCAAGCAATTTTTAAATCCAAAGAACTCTGGAGATTTCTCTTGATTTCTGCTTTCTAAGGAACTTTGAAAAACAAACTAATATGCACTAATCTTCTAATAGTTAATACCTTTATACTTGTGGAACTAATTAAGATGAATTTAAATTTCTATATAACTTGTGCCATTACTTTTAAGCACCCACATTAAACTCTCACAAATGACCTAAATATATCCCTTGTTTACATTTCAGAGCAGCTCTTACTGCTTAGAATCTTTTTGTTAATACAAACAAAATTAAGAAATACATAATCACAGAAATTATACTTATGTGCTACTTACAAGCTGCATTAAAATACTGTGCCTAAATGAAACTACATATCATTTTCATTAGCTTTTTATAAAATTCAATACAATAACTTTCAGCTATGTTATATGAAAAATTGTGCAGCACTTCCTGGAAAGTAACAAAGCTCAGCAATCGGAGAAATAGGGAATTATTTTTTTGTACAGTTTCAAATTAACAGCACATGATTGCCATATCAGAGTTAATCAAGAAATGCTGCACTAAAAATATGTTTATCTTCAAATGTTGGCCTTTCTATTTAACTCTGCTTATATAAGAACGAACATTTATTTCAATAGATATAGAAGATCTTTCAATATTTAACAGGTTTATATATAATGTAACTACTTTCAACAACTATTCTTCTCAATGACGAACGTTCTTGACTGGAAGGTATGGTAAATTTTAACTATTGGTAAAGAGAAGTAATATTTTAAAGTATACTGCAATATTTACATATTAGTAAATTGTATGTTAATACTTAGAGAATGGCTTGTGCCAGAAGCAAGTAGGCACCTCTATGTGTTATTGTTAGCTACAGTTTATACCTTATTCAAATTATTGCTGCTGGTTTCACTGGTTAATTCATTCACTCTAGTGCACAGTAACTAAAGCCTAAGAATGTCTGGAAAACAAAATATGAGGGTTGTCCATAAAATAAAGTTTCCAAGGATCTGCAGTCGTGAAGAACGCTGTTACAGGAGATCCGGCAACACTGGTATGTAGCTTGGCTCTCCTTCTCCCTCGCCCTGCAAGCTGTCTGTGACGGTCAGTCTTGGCTTGGCAGCTGTTAGAAATGGAGCTTCTACACACTTTCCCGCCAGGTGCAAATTGCGCTTTGTGATGTGTTTTTTGTGTGCAAAAAGACTGTACTGGTGGACATTCATTCCCAACTGTGTGAAGTGTATGGAGAACAGTGTATGAGCGTACAACACGTGCGCAAATGGTGCAAAGAATTCAAAGATGGGCGTACAGACGTCCAGGATGACCAGCGTTTTGGACAGCCTACGGTTTTGGACGAAACGATTGTGAAAGTGGAAAAAGCAATGCTGAAAGATCAAAGGGTGATGGATGGTTCGGGAGACCTGCGAGTTGATCCCTGATGTCAGCAAGACCTACATTCATAAAATTTTGACCAATCATTTAGGGCATACCAAGATGGGTGGAGCATGCTCACGAAGGGAGTGCATTTCCATCAGGACAATGCTCGTCCACACATTGCCCATGTGAGAACCAATCTCATCAACAAATTTGAATGGGATACTGTCATACACCCTCCTTACAGCCCAGACCTAGCCCCAAGTGACTATCATCTCTTCCCTGACCTGGAGGAACACCTGCGTGGGATGCATCTCAGAACTGGAGAGGAACTGAAAGAAACTGTTTTAAGCTATCTTTGACGTGCGGTGGGAGAGTTGTATGATGAGGCATACAAAAGATGACACACCACATGCAAAAATGCATTGATCAGAATGGCGATTATGTCAAAAAATAGGAAAAAGTCTAAGCTTTCCGAAAATGTATTATTCAATGTCAGTAAATATGTTTTTCATTGTGAAAAAAAATTGAGAACCTTATTTTATGGACAACCCTCATATATGCCACACTTCAAACACCGGTCTGATGGACTGTACTGCAGAAAGTTGCTAGTTCATTAAGTGTGCTGAACTTAAAGTGCCAACCATCAGAAAATATATAATTACACTATGTAAATACAGGTGTCAAAAATGTTTTCCAATATTTTAGAACAAGGCCTCTCAGGGTGCATGCACCAGTGCGTTGAATGGTGCAAAATGTGACTACAAAAAATTGACCTTGGTGCAAACCTCCAGTCACTCTTTCCCTACACTTATCTCTCTCACTTTGCTGTCTCCCTTTTCCACACTTTCAGTGCTGTTTCTTCATCACTGCATAATATTTATATACAATGCGCAGTGTTAAACTGGTTAATTTAATTTTTTATGACCAAATTTATTATTTTTGAGAGGCTCTGTTTTAGAAGGTTGTTCATAGGAGGCTGCCCCCATACCATAGTGGTAGTGCGCTTCCTTTGGCGTTGGGACCTGGGTTTGATCCCCAGTGCTGGCAAGGGGATTTTTCCCCCGCTGGGAGGTTTGGTCCAAGGTGAACTCAGCCTCATGATGACAATTGAGTAACTATCCAGATGGAAACGTAGCATCACTAAAAGATCAAGCAATTGCCTTATGGTCGGGGGAGTCAGCGGACTGACCCCTGCCATCCACATCCTGGGTCACAGTGTCCTCTGTCCTGTGTCCTGCGGCTGGAAGACACAGTGGCTTGGGTGGTAACGGTACCTCTCTGTATAGGAGAGACACCCTAGAGATTATAGTAAAAGTGACACTGCAACTATTGTATCACCACAGATAATGTATGCAAAGTCTTTGAATTTGCAACAATCAATACTGGCCACCAATTAATTATTTTAGTTTATTTACAGTATGTGATAATCAAGCTGTGATAATCAAGCACACAGTTCAGATATTACATGCATTACTGCTGTCTGGACTGCCTAATGTTCTTGTCTGTTACTTTAAAGATTCTATAGCATTAGAAGTCTCAGCTTGCCCAACAGCACAAGGAGAGAGGTCAAACCTAAAAGTATGACTTTAAACAGGCCGGCAGTTTAATTAACAGCTGTTACCCTATTTAGGCCCTTATACTTTAAGTTATAACAAGCTAAAAATAGTTTATTTGAAGTTAGCCAAAATTCACCAGGGACAGTATAAGGTCATTAAACATATGCTAATCCATTCATGGGCACTCTGCACTGGGCAAGGGAACCAAGAATTCCATTCAGATCCTTACCTCACAAACAGGCAGCACCTGGGTCTTATTATTTTTCTAGCAATTACTGTACATCATACTCCAATTTTCAAGTCATTGTGAGACATTTATCACAACTGTTAATACATTTGAAGCTTCGTGTTCAGTGTTGGACAAGAAATATTCTAGAGCAGTTTCAACAGAAAATAAACTACAGTCAAAGCCTGTTACATGGAAGGTGCCAACGGTTTGCAGTCATTATAGGCGATAGTCGCACAAACCAGGTGTTTCTTTCTTTCTTTTTTGTTTTTGAAACTCAACAAAAGTTTGAGAATAAGTTACAGGGGTATCTTTTTAGATGTGTTGAATTGCTGGAAGTTGCACAGGGTTTGTGGTCGGGTTCGCCTTTGTATTTATAAGAACATAAGGTGTCAGGTTAGTATTTCTCCGATTTGTACTGCCACTCGCATTAACAGTGTATTGTTTATTTCCAAGAAAGAAATAGAGACGTTACCCCCACTGTCAATTTGTACGATGTCACTCGCACAGATCCTAGCATGATCATTTGCCAGTGTAAAAATATATCTGTACATTGCTATATGTAACACACAAAAATGAACGATGGATGTTATAGCTGATACATTTCTCCAAAACTGTAATAAAAAATATGTCATTTTATACGATAAGTCGCTATATGTGATGTCGTACTAAACGATTTTTTAAATATAGCACATGTTTTAGGCAGCATGGCTAGATTTCGCTGTTATAGCCATTACGCCGTTCATTGTGATATTGCTGTAACCGGTTTTGACTGTAGATGAATTTGGTCACCTCAAAAGTCATAAACAAACTAGCTCAACAAATTAACATGAATACAGTCCATATTGGGCTTCCAAAATACCTGTGCTATTGCAAAAGTAACATAGATATGAAAAAAACACATGAATAATGAACAGAACAGTTAACCAACAGATAATACAGGTTTTACTGTAGCTATCAAAACGTAATAACAATGTAACTCCTACAATTACGAAGTATTAAAGCTTCTTATGAGTATTTTGATTTTTGAATGGATGCAGATTTAAATCTATCAGTGCTAAATAAGTGAAAGATTTATAACAACCCAGAAGTAACTGCCTGAACATTGACCAAACAGTATGGAGAGGGTTTTTATTCTTTCTTAGAGAGAAGGGGTGTTATTCCCACACACAAGATCATTCACCAACTAAAGAATTCTTTATGTACAAAATAAGTAAATATGAAAGTAAAATGTTATGAGGCACCTTAGGAACACATAAAGCATCCTGAATGTACATTTTTCTTTCAAATGTGGCTTGAAGAGGACTTTATAAACTTTATATATTAGTAATTGATCTGTTTTTATGTAAACTATCTCATTAGATTAAGTTTTAAGCTTTGATAGGAATTACTGCCTTGTGAATAATCCACTCACAATTCTCTTCTGTGAGGAGAAACATTCTGGTTTATATCTCAGTGGCTGTGAGCCAACCTTACATTTCACACAACTAGATCTTCATGTCTGTACAGTGAAGTTCCATAAATCTGAACCTCAGTAATCTGAAAATCTGGTTAATCCAAACTGAAATATTCAATTTTTTCTCCTTATTAAAATGAAAGAACACATTATAGAGTAAAAATTTACTTGCATTTTATTACCCAGACTTTACTAGAATAACTTCATGTAAACATAATTATGCATCATAAACTGTCAACCACTGGTTGTTCTTTACAAAGACTGTTAGTTTCTTTTGCTGCAATGAGTGGAACCTACTCAAAGATGCAGTGTTAAACCAGCGTGTCTCAAAAACATCACATCAATGGACATAGCACCAGACTTGATCATTATAGCATGCAATGTGATACTACTTGCCCATTAGGGTCTTCGTTGTCATTCTCTTCCTCATCAAGCCCAGATTCTTTCTCCATCATAGCGCTTTTCTTCCAGTCAGAAATCATAGCTTTTCCAACACCAAACTCGACAGATGATCTTGATGCACTCTCACCCTTATCCAACAGTTTCAGAACTTTTAATTTTTCTTTAAGAGCACAAGACCTGTGCTTTCATTTGCTTGCCATTTTCAAGCCTTAACTTAATTGAATTAATCTGAGACAAAGACAGCAACTAAGTGAGGACAGAATCACCTATAGACCTTCACAACAGTGGTATAGTGTGGTGAGAGTCACATGTTGATGTTCTACAGCGCCACCATCAAGAGAGACAGAGCTGCAGCTTTTCAATAAACATCACAAACAGCTCCTCGCATCTCGGCACAATGCTGAAGTGTAACCCATTACCGTACTTTAGCAGTTTTAAGAGACAAGCTTTTACCTAGTTTTAATTGCTTTGTCCTCTACAGGTTTTTAACCACCATAACTTTATACTTTATTAATGTAACTGCTAAGGAATGGACATTTCACATTACGTACTGTGTTGAGGAGCTATTTTTGAGCTAATCCAAAAATGTCGCAATCCAAAGTGTCTCTGGACCCAATTGGTTCATTTAATGGAACTCCACTCTACTCATACAGTGATGCACATATCTGTGTAGTATAAACCAATGGGGCCTGCCCATTGTTTGAAGTTCTTAATGGTAAAACACTTTAAACTCCATTTTTAGTTGTTTTCATGCTGCTAATTGACTTCCCTTGGTCTAGCTGCCATTTTGATTTCTCAATGACAATCTCTTAGTGCTGCCGAAATAAGAAAGCCACTTGCACACAAATGCTCACAGCAGCTGTAAGCATGTGACCGCAATGGTTTCTGACCAAAGCTCTGAGGAAGAAAACCAAACAGATCCATCATTTTTGCAATGTTATAGCCATTTTACTGTTGTTTTTTTACATTAGGGATGGTGACGTTAAGTAGCTTTCTTAGGCCAGATTTACTAAAGAAACCTTTCGGTTTACTCATCTAACTATTAAAACTTAATTATGAAGTGATGTGAATTAACGTAAGATGCATAATCAGTATAATCATACTCTGTAACAAATTAAAACTGTCATGTTTAATACGTGGCACAGATGACATTTTATTACAGATATTAAATCATAGCATTGTGCGCATTTGTTTGCATGTTCATAGTGGACTTATGCAAATGTTTAACATTTTGCAGAGGGTGAATGAGGCTGGAAAATATTCAAGGGATCTTGAATATGAACTCAAAAATTTGTAGCAATGTTTTTGTGCTAAAAGCAGCCACTTATAAAGGTTTACCTAGAAGTGGTATAATTTTCAATTGCAAACATAATATGTATAAAAACATGATTGGCACATTATAGTCTGCTACATACATTATTTTACTGAGCACTTAAATGCCAGTCAGTCTCTCCATAATGCTTCATAAATTAAATAATGTTGGATAAGTGCTTGAAAACAGTACAGATAATTTGGCTGTACTGCTGTTTTTTGATTTGAATCAGTGAACTCTCTGGAATGTCATATTCTCAAATATAAAAACATTTGTATAAGAAAAACTGTAACTGACACCTGAAGAATAATGCATTTTTAATTGTCAAAACAAGAAATGCCTGGAACAAGCAATAATTCTCACCCATCCGCGCATTAAAGACAAGGCACTGCTGTGCTGTGTAACTCAGTAAGGCTCTGGACAATTCCTTGTTTACTGCTCCACCTGAAAAATTCAACAAAATACACACATGACTAAGCATGTCCTATGTTAGTGCGTGTGTGTGTGTGTGTGTGTGTGTGTGCATGTGCGTGTGTGTGTGCGTGTATGTAATGCTCTGGAGTTAATAAAATAATTCTCTGGCTGGCTTCCCAATATTTGGAGATAAAACCTTCTTGGATCATTACACCTTCATACACTGCTAGATGTTTTTTATCCATATCCTCTTCTTTGGTGCACAACATGCATAGGGGAGAGGTTACTAATTCTATCTTGTATGGAAGTTCATTGAGACAATCATGGCCTATGAGAAGAAGAAAAACAGTGACAGTTGATTTTCTTGGAGATTTTGAGATTGAACTGAATTATTTTTTCATTTCTTGCCAGTTAAAATTTTCAAAAGAGGAGAGATATCTTTCAAATTTCAATGTGAATTTATTATTCGCTCGACATGAATGGACTTTTTGTTTTACTTTATAAATAATTTTGCATCCCTTCTTGCTAACATGTCTGCTCGTTTACTGCCAGTTATTTCATAATGAGCTGGAATCTGTTGGAAAAATATTGTTTTATGTAATTTTTATAATTGGATTAATATATTTTGTATTTCATACATTTTTGCACTTTTTGGACAATCTGTTGACATTATAGCTTGAATTACGGCTTTACAATCAGATAAGAAGACTATACCAGTAAATTTGTTTTGTCTAACAAGTAAATTTTGTAATGATACATAGATACCATCAATTTCTCCATCAAAGTTGGTGAAATTGTCTCCCAGGTAAATGTAAGCTAATGATTAAATTGTTTTGTCCAGCAGAGAAAAAAATGTATTATACTCAAAAGGTGTAATGCTCCATACAAGCTGCCAAAACGAATATTGCAGTGGTCGAACAAATGAGCTGACCATGCCAAACATTGTACAGAAAATCCAAAAAATGGTATTGAATGACCATCGACTGAAAGTGTGTGACCTAGCAGACATTGTTGGCATTTCAAAAAGTGCTTACATCACATACTGAAAATTTGAACACAAGAAAGCTGTGCACAAGATGGGTGCTGCATTTGCTCACAATGGAACAAAACCAGTGTCGTAAGGATGTTTCAGGCGAGTGTTTGGCAATGTTTTATTGCAATAAAGCTGAGTTTTAGCATGGATGAAACATGGGTCTATCACTTCACACCTGAGATGAAGGAACAGTTGAAAAAGTGGATTGAAAGGGGAGAATCAGCTCCAAAGAAGGCGAAGACAGTTCCATCTGCACCAGTTTTTTGGGGTGCACATGGGATGATTTTCATTGGTTATCTCCAAAAAGCAAAAGCAAGCAAAGGCAAGTATTACGGAACTTGCAGTGTTTGAGTGATGAAATCAACCAAAGAGACCACATTTAGCAAAAGAGAAATTTTTCTTTCAAGGCAATGCACCAGTTCATATATCCATTATTGCCACAGCCAAAATTAATGAGTTAATGTTTTAATTGCTTCCTCATGCACTCTAATTGACAGATTTAGCCCCCTCTGATTATTTTCAGTTTCCAAACATGAAGCGGTAAAAGATTTGCCAACAATGAACAGGTGGAGTCTGCATTAATGGCTAGTCTGCCAAGCTCGACGGTTTTCACTATAAACAGGGTATCCAAGCTACTGAGCCTGCTGAGAAAAGTGTACTGAGCTGAAAGCAGACTATGTAGAGAAATAAAGATGTTTTATCCCAAAATGTCTGCCTTCTTTGTTAGGTTGGGTACTCCTGGGATAGCCCTCATAGGTTGTGGCTTTTAAAGAGATCACACTTTTTCATGCATTGATATTTTACCCATCTCCTACAGTTTACCAGTTACATAAGTCACTAAGAATGAAGATGGCTTCACTGAATGTGCATGGACAAGGGCTCTTCATTGATTTACAGAGATTCATCTCAAAAAGCTAAAGGCTTCTGGTTCAAGTTCCTACCATGGAATTCAGTTTTCAAACCACATTCACTTTCTTTCTTTAAGCTACACACAGATAATGCAAAATAATCTCTATACAGAAAATAAAACTGACAAAAATGTTTACTTATTACCTTATTTTCAGTGGAATTTACTTCTATTGCACTGGAGGGCTCATTAACCTGTACATGATTATTGGTGCAGTCTTCAACACTAGGTTTTCCCGCATCACTAGGATTTGAGCAATCCAAAGATTCTACTGCAGGATCTTTTTCATCCTTTTCTTTGGGATGTTCTGTTGCTTCTGATTTTATATTTGGCTGCCTGCTCTTTAAAGTGTTGCATGCAGCATAAGATACTTCATCCAAGGCACACAGTGGTGATAAAATCTAAAATAAAGCAAAGATTATATTACATAAAACAAGTTTTGTGTTACTATTAGATATCACACTAACAGAAATACAGTATAAGCAATGGAATCTATAAGTAATTAAAAAAAGAAGTGAGTGAATGAGTGTGTGGTGTTTAAGGGCCCGTCGACAAGGTCATTTGGGCTCATAGTCAAACAATAAAATCTAAAACACACTCACTGAGTTAAAATGAGGATGAAACAAGAAGGTTAAAACACTAAACAATAAAAATGGTAAAATGTAAAGGATAAAAAGCTTAAAATACCATACAAATTTCAAAAATCTAAAAGCCACTGAAAACAGAAAGACAAAACAAGTCTGACATCCAAAATACCAATAGGTTAAAATATTGTAAAAAAACATGTGTCAGAACTGCTTTTCGAAGACAATATCGGTGACGAATTGCAGAGTCTTGGCTACAGACTAGCGCTCACAAGCATATTGCAGACAATCTATTAATACATCGGACATCACATGTCAGACAGACAGGCCATGAATGGCTTGCGTGTGCCCTATCCTCAGGGGGGTTAGAAGAACTTCAACCCGCCTGGAATCCCAGCAAGAGGTCAGCCAGGGTTGAACACCATCCTTGATTGCATGCAATTGAGTGCCAGCCAGCATTTCCCATGATTCCTGCCATACTGCTAAGAGATGATGGAAATACAGCCGCACATCTGTGTAAGGCAGTGTGCACGTTGATAGTTCCAGCAAGCGACATGCAGATTTAGCAGCTGCATCCACTTCCTCGTTGCAGGGAATACTCACATGGCCTGGGGTCTAGGTAAAAACGAACTGGTATCCACGAGATAGCAACTAAGATATGAGTGTCTGTATTTTGAGAATCAATACCATGCTGCCAACAAACTGTTGCAGCACCTATATAGTGCTCAGAGTCACAACAGATAATAACATTTCCAGGAACTGAACTGGAGATAAAAAGTAAAAAATAAAAGATGGCAAACAGCTCAGCAGTGAAAACGGAACTATAGTCCGGAAGACAGTACTGGTGAGCCTCACCATTACACATGAAACTGCAACCCCCACCTGGGATTTAAAAAAAATATTACATTCACATGATTTTCTCTACCTATCATTTATTTTTATACAACTTTTACAAAATATTCTTGCAAAAGCTTACTACTTTCTCTACTACGTATAGTAAGCGGCTATTCGAATTAGTCATTGGAGCAACCACACGTGAAGCGGAAGGTCTGTGGTTTTAGGTTTAGCGTTTTAGTAACATACGTCACTAATTCAGAAACAAAAGGTTTTACTTACCACATTTTTATTGACATTTTTCTGTGCGTCTTCAACTGGAGTGACAGTACATACCCCCAAATCCAATTTCTCCATTAGTTCTGATAATTTTCTTGCTTTTCTTATTTCATTTTGCTCTATAATTGTACAGAGATGTTCAGTAAGCAACTCTTTTCGTTCTAGCCTCTCAAATAAAATCAGCTTTGCTTCCAAGAATTCCTTTTCAGCCTTGTCATAACGTTTCCTATGTAACAAACAAAAGCAAGCCCTACTGAAATACAAGTTACTTTATGGAAATGAAAAAAAAAAAAAATGTTCTAATTGCCTACCACATGAGAATTTCCATAAAAAGGTGTTCTTATGCAAAAAATGTTGGTGACAAAGCCATTAGTACAGGGTTCTTCATTTAAAACCTAACAGGCACACAGTATTTCACTTGCACACAATTGGGTGTGCCACAGCCAGCTTTGCTCCTACATAAACTCTGTGCATAAAGCATGTATAACACTCTTACCTCATAGAAGATGCTGGAAATATCGTCCACCCTTGGGAGAACATATTCTGATTCACACAATTAAGTTGGGTCACTATAATGTTTCCGATTTCATTTCTAATATTTTACTTTAGTTCTGCCAATTTATGAGAATTTTTTCCATAAACTTTGTCTTTCAGGTTACCCCACAAGTAAAAATCACAGATCGGGGAGCAAGAGGGTCATACGCCAGCACTAATCACTCTATCTTCAAATACTTCCCTAATTGTATTCATGGACTCCTCTGCTGTATGGGCAGTAGCAGAATCTTGTTGGAACCATCCATATGATTTCTCTTCTTCTGTCAGTTCATGACAAAATGAATATCATTTCAGTATCTCTCTGCATTTACAGTCTGCTCATAGAATATTGGACTGATTATGCGCCTAGCGCTAACAACACACCAAACTCCAATTCTCCAATCATAATAAGGGATTCCTTGAATGCAATATGGTTTTTCCGAGACCCAGTATCAACTAGCCACACACACAAATGGCAGCAAGTAGTGGAAGAATCCAGCAAGGTCGCAGAAGAGGTGAAAAGCTGTGTGCTCTGTTAGGTTTTAAATGAAGAACCCTGTGTTTGTGCCTTCTAATACTTCTGCACTTCTGTAGGTTCTTCAAATAATGAAGATGTTTAGGCGTAGAGATGTTTTGGAGTGTAAGGGATAGTGATGCCCCTTCCATAGCCTCTCTTATGTGAATCCCGTTTTCCTGCCTGTGACGCACCCTGCTTTAACAAATGATACTCTGGGGACTGTATCAGCAGTATAACTGTTACATCAGACGCAGAGGAAATGCTACATCAGTCATCTAGGAGACAAGAACTCCAATTTCAAATTCAAGGAAGATGACCCTTGAAAGCTGTGTAAGGCAATCATCTAAGGGAAAAAAGCCCTGACAGAAAAACCTCCATATATTTGAGAGGTAGAATTGGAACTGAAAAATTCAATGCCACAGCTGGGATTTGAACCACAGACCCTCCACTTACCATGTGGGTGCTCTAACCATTAAGCTACTGTGGCAACCTGCCAGAATGACATTGAATTCCCCAACCAATTCATATTTCTCCTGGTAAACCACAACGGCAGTCTCACATCAGAGACAATTACCCGAATGGTGACTTACTATCATAATTACTTTATGTCCTGGGATAAAATAACCATCAGGTGGTAATACCACGGCATATAAATGTCTCTATTAAGCAGACAGAGAGTTATCAACTCAAAACACACTCAAGAGCAAACAACTCTTCAAATAATGCAAACATCATCTCAGTAGATCATACAGATACATACAAAACCTTAGGGATATACATAAATGAACTAAAACAGGAGGAACACTTTCAATATATTAGTAAAATATTACATAGCACATGCTTTAATATGTACTGCCTGACAAAAATTACAAACTGAGAAACCAGAAGGACTGTATACCACAGCTACTTTCCATTCGATAATGGCATACAGCATTATATTATGGGAAGCAGCTACAGGTTGGGAAAAGATATTTAAGTTACAAAAGATAATTATTCACATTATGACACATGTAAGTTTCAAGCTTTCTTACAGAAACTTATTTACTTGTGGACTAAGCATACTAACCTTGCCCTCACCATATATCTATGAATTAACCAAACACATACATGAAAATTATGACGAGTACTACATAAAGCAGAATATGCACAATCACAGAACCAGGACTCAAAATTGCCTTACAGCACCAGCACATAGACTTGCCTTATTTGAAAAAAGTCCATTCTATGCAGGAGTAAAAGTTTATTTTAAACTGCCACAAAAGTATAGAGAGATTAAAGACAAAAATAAATTCCTTAATACACTAAAAATAATCCTTATTGAAAAAGCATGGGATATCTTGTGGGTTGAATTGAGGAATGTATGCATAAATAAAATAATTTCCCGCCTTCTAGTTCCCTAAATTTGCCATTTTGAGTCTGGAAGTGTAATGGCAGTGCCGTGGCTGAGTGGTTAGACTGCTCGCCTACCACCTAAGCAGGACCTGCATGTGGTATTCGTGATGGACGAAGCAGCATCTGGGCAGGTTTTCTCTGGTATCCCCTGCCATTCATTCTACCAATTGCTCCATTATCACCATTCCAATCATCCATTTCACCTGTATTTCATATCATCCTCTTCCTCACTATCATACCTGGTGCTTGGCTGACCACCTGCTTCCAGGTCTTCACTCTGTCTGGTCCAGAGGTTCCTCTGCTCCCCGACAGGCATCTGACCCTAGGCACTAGCTTGTAAGTCATCTAGGGGGTGTAAGTCCTACATAAGGGGAGGGTAATCAGGAAAAGAAGAAGAATGAGAGTAGTTTCCCCATCTTCTTATCTAAATCACCTACGTGCACACATTGCTGGGAGTTACCTCCATTCTTCATCTTACATGCATTACCAACTACACAATTCCAACGTTATGTAACTTATGTGCTACTACCGCTGGCTACTTTCATTTCTCATGTGTTGGGGCCCCTAAGCCCAGATATGGCAACATTACCAGATATTTCTCCATCTACATACAAGTGATGTGCAAAGCAAATATAAAGGGCCAAACTTCCGCAGACCATCCCTGTCAAAAATTAATAAAATGGCATTGAAACAGTGTAAAAGTTACTCTAGAACGTTCCCCATAGTCGACAAGTTCCCCAATATTGCATCAGAGAAAAATATTTATTGTCAACTTTGGTCACCTGTAGTAGAAGGTTGGTTACGTTACGGCTGGTAATGTTTGGGAACTCCATGTTGTTTTACCAACTAGTGTATAGCTTATGTACAGTTTGTAGCATAGCTTTGGTTAGGTTAGGTGTAGCTTAGTTTTGGTTAGGTTAGGTGTGGTGTAGCTTAGCTTTTTTAGGTTGATATACCGAATGTATATATGGTTGTATGGTTGATATACCGAAGAACAAAGACCATTGTGGGATCGAATCTGCATTGAGAAAATGTGGAGTATATGAAGAAGGAAGGAGTAGATTAGGGTGAATACTAATAGATGGCATTGTGTGCAGATACAATGATAGGCAATTCAGGGATCAAATCAAGAAAGGTGAGGAACAAGGAGAGTGTAGAGGAGGAGAGAAGAGGCAAAGTGTACAAAAAGTGTATTTCAATGTCTTTTTTCGTGAGCATTATCTCTAAAATTTGTCGATTTTTTGCAGAACTTTGGGAATTTTTTTGGCAGTTTAAGGCACTTTTGGAAGCTAGAATTTCCGGTACATATTTATACTGCCTAACAGATATTTTGGGACAATTTTTTTGGGGGGGCGGTGTTGGTCTGCAGAAGTTTGCCCACTATAAAGACTAGGAAATTCTTTCCAAAGAATTTTAAGCAGCTTTTCACTGTTTCCCCTTACTCAAAGCATTAAACTCATCTCTCATGACTTTCCAGGCATTTCTCTTTTCATCCAGCACCTTTACATTGTCTTTTGCACTCTATACCATTTACATGCATTTTCATTGTCTCAACCAACAAACATATATCTTCTTCACTGATGTTCCATCTCTTTTCCTATCACACATAACCTTATCCATGATTACTTCAAGTAAATAGTGCAAACAAAGTAATACTTTGCAAATAAATGCATTCTTACTTGCACAGTAATAACTAAAAGACTAATAGCAGCAGATCATGTGTGTGTATGTGTGTATGAACAGCATAACTAAAAAAAAGTTGGTTAAATACAAAATTTTATATTTAATTTTAGCATCTACCAAGGATACCACACAAAGATTTTCAGAAAAATTTCCCCACCCCAAACCAGCTTCACTTATAAAATTTTCCTTTCTTTATTTATTTTCTAAACTTGGCTCTAACACCATATATTTAAGATATTTCCATAACAAACAAAAGTATATCTTCAATTTTCTGGTAACAGCCCCTGAAGTCCTCTTCATTCTTAGTGACTTTTGCATAATTTGTAAACCCTTAAGGGAAAGACAAAAATCCTACTGCACAAAAAATGTGCAAGGGGTCCTGGGTTCAATTCCCAGCTGGAAGGTGAGAATTTATCTTTAGCTAGCATTATTCCTCATCCTGACCACTTCCGTAGCGCAGTGGTAGCATGCCTGCCTCTGACATGGAGGACCTGAGTCTGATCCCTGGTACCGGCGAGATTTTTCCCCACTGGGAGGTCTGGTCCAGGGTACACTCAGCCTCGTGATTCCAGCTGGACTTTATATTCGGGTTACCATGAACTAGAATGGAGACAATACACCTAGATACCATCAAATCCTTGGTGGGATCCCCTGACAAGGAGATCAAGGATGACTGATGGAATCTACCAGAGTAGCGTAATATACCAGTGTAATAAGTAGGCATAAATGTTTGGGTGACAACAAGTGCACCCACCCCATCAACAACGTAAGATAAAAAAAAATTCTCCATCCTTGATAGAGTCTGGAAGTATGAATGTGTGTGTGAATTTAATGTAATAAGGTAAACCAAAGTTCAAAACCATCACTAAGCAAGTAAATGTCATTGCTATTGAGCAATTGTTCCAAGAGGCTAAAAGTCGCTGATATGACCTTTGATGTTAAAGGTAGCATATAACTGCAACATAAAAAAGTGAAGATCTCATTAAAGCACTAAATTTATGCCAAACAAATTTTTAGTGGTGTTAGCTATTTCCAAAATATTCTTTGTCATTGGTTTGAATATTTACAAATGCAAAAGCATAGCAAACACATCAGTGTTATCTTTATGGTAACAGGAAAAATACAATGTGAAGTCAGACAACGGAACCATTCTATGCTCCGGCCCTACATCCATTAGTTTGGACCACAGAACCATTCCATGCTCCGGCCCTACATCCATTAGTTTGGACCACAGAACCATTCCATGCTCCGGCCCTACATCCATTAGTTTGGACCACAGAACCATTCCATGCTCCGGCCCTACATCCATTAGTTTGGACAACGGAACCATTCCATGCTCCGGTCCTACATCCATTAATTTGGACCACGGAACCATTCCATGCTCCGGCCCTACATCCATTAGTTTGGACAACGGAACCATTCCATGCTCCGGCCCTACATCCATTAGTTTGGACCACAGAACCATTCCATGCTCCGGCCCTACATCCATTAGTTTGGACAACGGAACCATTCCATGCTCCGGCCCTACATCCATTAGTTTGGACCACGGAACCATTCCATGTTCCGGCCCTACACCCATTAGTTTGGACAACGGAACCATTCCATGCTCCGGCCCTACATCCATTAGTTTGGACCACAGAACCATTCCATGCTCCGGCCCTACATCCATTAGTTTGGACCACAGAACCATTCCATGCTCCGGCCCTACATCCATTAGTTTGGACCACAGAACCATTCCATGCTCCGGCCCTACATCCATTAGTTTGGACCACAGAACCATTCCATGCTCCAGCCCTACATCCATTAGTTTGGACCACAGAACCATTCCATGCTCCGGCCCTACATCCATTAGTTTGGACCACAGAACCATTCCATGCTCTGACCCTACATCCATTAGTTTGGACCACAGAACCATTCCATGCTCCGGCCCTACATCCATTAGTTTGGACCACAGAACCATTCTATGCTCCGGCCCTACATCCATTAGTTTGGACCACGGAACCATTCCATGCTCCGGCCCTACATCCATTAGTTTGGACCACAGAACCATTCCATGCTCTGACCCTACATCCATTAGTTTGGACCACAGAACCATTCCATGCTCCGGCCCTACATCCATTAGTTTGGACCACAGAACCATTCTATGCTCCGGCCCTACATCCATTAGTTTGGACCACGGAACCATTCCATGCTCCGGCCCTACATCCATTAGTTTGGACCACAGAACCATTCCATGCTCCGGCCCTACATCCATTAGTTTGGACCACGGAACCATTCCATGCTCCGGCCCTACATCCATTAGTTTGGACCACAGAACCATTCCATGCTCCGGCCCTACATCCATTAGTTTGGACCACAGAACCATTCCATGCTCCGGCCCTACATCCATTAATTTGGACCACAGAACCATTCCATGCTCCGGCCCTACATCCATTAGTTTGGACCACAGAACCATTCTATGCTCCGGCCCTACATCCATTAGTTTGGACCACGGAACCATTCTATGCTCCGGCCCTACATCCATTAGTTTGGACCACGGAACCATTCCATGCTCCGGCCCTACATCCATTAGTTTGGACCACAGAACCATTCCATGCTCCGGCCCTACATCCATTAGTTTGGACCACGGATCCATTCCATGCTCCGGCCCTACATCCATTAGTTTGGACCACAGAACCATTCCATGCTCCGGCCCTACATCCATTAGTTTGGACCACAGAACCATTCCATGCTCCGGCCCTACATCCATTAATTTGGACACAGAACCATTCTATGCTCCGGCCCTACATCCATTAGTTTGGACAACGGAACCATTCCATGCTCCGGCCCTACATCCATTAGTTTGGACCACAGAACCATTCCATGCTCCGGCCCTACATCCATTAGTTTGGACAACGGAACCATTCCATGCTCCGGCCCTACATCCATTAGTTTGGACCACAGAACCATTCCATGCTCCGGCCCTACATCCATTAGTTTGGACAACGGAACCATTCCATGCTCCGGCCCTACATCCATTAGTTTGGACCACAGAACCATTCCATGCTCCGGCCCTACATCCATTAGTTTGGACCACAGAACCATTCCATGCTCCAGCCCTACATCCATTAGTTTGGACCACGGAACCATTCCATGCTCCGGCCCTACATCCATTAGTTTGGACCACAGAACCATTCCATGCTCCGGCCCTACATCCATTAGTTTGGACCACAGAACCATTCCATGCTCCGGCCCTACATCCATTAGTTTGGACCACGGATCCATTCCATGCTCCGGCCCTACATCCATTAGTTTGGACCACAGAACCATTCCATGCTCCGGCCCTACATCCATTAGTTTGGACCACGGATCCATTCCATGCTCCGGCCCTACATCCATTAGTTTGGACAACGGAACCATTCCATGCTCCGGCCCTACATCCATTAGTTTGGACCACAGAACCATTCCATGCTCCGGCCCTACATCCATTAGTTTGGACCACGGATCCATTCCATGCTCCGGCCCTACATCCATTAGTTTGGACAACGGAACCATTCCATGCTCCGGCCCTACATCCATTAATTTGGACACAGAACCATTCCATGCTCCGGCCCTACATCCATTAGTTTGGACCACAGAACCATTCCATGCTCCGGCCCTACACCCATTAGTTTGGACAACGGAACCATTCCATGCTCCGGCCCTACATCCATTAGTTTGGACCACAGAACCATTCCATGCTCCGGCCCTACATCCATTAATTTGGACACAGAACCATTCTATGCTCCGGCCCTACATCCATTAGTTTGGACAATGGAACCATTCCATGCTCCGGCCCTACATCCATTAGTTTGGACCACGGAACCATTCCATGCTCCGGCCCTACATCCATTAGTTTGGACCACAGAACCAATCCATGCTCCGGCCCTACATCCATTAGTTTGGACCACAGAACCAATCCATGCTCCGGCCCTACATCCATTAGTTTGGACCACAGAACCATTCCATGCTCCGGCCCTACATCCATTAATTTGGACACAGAACCATTCCATGCTCCGGCCCTACATCCATTAGTTTGGACTACGGAACCATTCCATGCTCCGGCCCTACATCCATTAGTTTGGACCACGGAACCATTCCATGCTCCGGCCCTACATCCATTAGTTTGGACCACAGAACCATTCCATGCTCCAGGGCCAAGGTTTAAGAAATATTCTATGTTTCTGTTTTACTCACTGGGCTTCCATAAATTCCATGCTTGCAACTTCTATCTGATTCCGAAGAATGCCTACATCATTACTCAGCAGCAAGTCTAACTTCTGGAGCTCTTCTTGTATTTGTTGTAGCCGTCGAGCCTCTGCTGTAGTTTTCTTCTTCCTGTTAATAATAATTTTCAATAATTTTAGTATTAGCAAATCACAACCACAAAATAATGTTTAATTATTTTAAAACTGCATTTTAAGTGCATCATTTTGTATAGTGTTTTTCATAGTTAATTCCATGAGAGTTTACAAATTTATCTATGAAGCTTTTAACATTGAATGTGATTTATTAACCCTTTCATCACTATGTACAAAACTACTCCACCACCTACAGATGCCCTTAGCTGTATGGACAGAATGGTTCCATGTGCTTGTTAAAGATATGTTAATTTAAACAAAACATGGTTTTGCAGTTAACTTGTGGACAATGTAATTTATTATACACTAAAGCAACAACTGAAACATTCTCTGAAGGAGTTTTACCTATGTTACCATTACATTTCATGACAGTGTATGAACATTTTTCACTCTCGCTGATTATTTTATAGTATACTTGCATAACAAAATATGTTAAAAGATTTTTTGAATTACGTGTGCCATCTTGCGATGCACTGTTGTGTTTGGAACCTTATTCACAGCAAGAACTGTTGAAAATAAAGAAAGTATATATACGAGTTTCTGCCTTTCAGAAATGGAAACTAAAGTAGACATTGGATGTTGAGACAGGAAGATTCTGTAATTTTTGCAGAACTAATGACTGACAAGAAGGATGACATAACCTATTAAACATTGGATACTGATACTATTATGGTTCTGTAATAAGGTGTCATTTTACCCATTAAATTATATTCTTGCAAGATAAATAACCTTGATTGTTCAATATCTGAGGCAATGCTTAATATTATTAGTGATTATGAAATAAATGAAATAGATTAAAATTGTAATCTGAAAATGACCTCCATTACCACTGTTTTGGAATGGCAGGCAATCGAAAGTGTCAGGTGAACAAACTGAAATATACTCAATATGTTCTCGGGCTTCTAGCCAGGTGTAGTGATGCATATATCATATATCTGAAGTATATCTCCCTTAAATCTTAACCCTTTTCAGTCCAATTTATTTTCTGCTGAAACTGCTTTTAGAACCTGATAGTATATGGCAGATACTGATCCCTACACCTTGTCTTAATGATAGATTTGTAGCTCAACAATGAACATTAATAGCCAGGATTTAGAATTCTTGCTGTGGTAAAGGATGGGATGGCCCCAAGAAGTGTCACCCTATAGACACTTTTATATCAATGGTGTCTTGACTGACGTTTGAAGAGCAAGAATCTGTTGTGGTTGTGACTGTGCTGCTATCTGGGTTGCTGGATGTAAACTTCAGGATGCTGTCTGCTTGTTCAAAATTTATGGCTAGGTGAACATTCTTCTTTATGTGTATTTTTTCCCAAATTATTAATACATATATAAATAATTATTATAATTATTAATAATTATAATTGTTATTAATTTGGGATAAAATACATAAAACAGAATGTTTACCTAGCCATGAATTTTGAAATACAACAAGCAGACAACATCCTGAAGTTTACATCCAGCAACCCAGATAGCAGCACAGTCATAACCACAACAGATTCTTGCTCTTCAAATACCAGTCGAGTAACAGTTGATTATGAAGACATGGTCTTTGAAATGCATCCAAATAAAAAGTAAGTTCAGTGAAACTAAAAGTGTCTATAGGTCAACTTAAATACTTCTACACAATCAACCAACTTTTTATCTTTTTATAAGCTAGTAACAGTGATGTGAATTTAAATTATAATGAAAATTGAGTCGGATTGAAACACAAAACATCACTTACATATAATTAAACTTGACCGGTTTCAAGAGCCCAACTTGCATCATCATTGTGTAATTCTGGTGATGAGAGCAAGTTGGGCTCTTGAAACCGGTCAAGTTTAATTATATGTAAGTGATGTTTTGTGTCAATCCGACTCAGTTTTCCTTATAACCAACCTTTTGTTGATCTATTAATCCACACTTTAAATCTGTACTCAGTATTTTGAATTATCCACAGAGTATGAATAACAGGCAGTGAGAATATGTACCTATCTGCAAGCGCTTTAGCTAAATACTCCTTTCTTTGACGATTCTGTTCCTCCATGAGCTTCTGTCTCGCCTGAAACTCATCTAAAGTGTAGGCACCAATGCCTGCTTTTTCTGGTGTAATGACTTCATAGGCCTTTCCTTTCTTTATTTTCAAGCATACTGCTGCATGACTAGGACTGAGTGTTGGAGTTGGGTTTGCCGTCTGTAATGGAGACACACCACATCCTGAATCTGAATTTACTTCTGCAGCATTCGACTGTGTTACTTCTGGCTGCTTAGGCTCTTCTGGTTTCTGCAGAGATATAGAACTCAAATGAGATTTCTTATACTCATTTGTTAATTTCTAAAAAAACAGGAGAAATTAAAAGGTGTTTGGATGGAATTTTCTGTAACAATTTTAAAAATGAGTATTATGTCTGTCATATTAAGTAAACCTTTAGCTAAATTATTATATGTAAGGCAATTTTCAAAAGTGGAGAGTTGAGATGTGGTATCATAAACACCTGGTTATTCATGGCAGGGATAGATGTTGCTTCTCTGAAAGCCTGAAACTTATCCACCCACCTTTTTAACGTGTTGTTCTTTCATAGGAAAGCTGTCACATGTTGGCCATACCAAGGATACTGATCGGGAAGAATGGCTGCTCCCAAACTGGTGTATAAGCAATATCCATTAGTTTGGCAATCATTGGGTTTGGCCATACTGATAATTTGGCTATGCTTTGCAGCTTAGGGTCTTCAAGCACTTTGCAACTCTCATGTTGGCATCTGTCAGGGTATGCTATGGTGCTATCTTCAGTAAGAATTGGGAACTGAGAGTGAGAGTAGGCCAATAAAATTTGATGTGGAATAATAGTTTCTTGAAAATGTCTACTAAAATAATTAAAAAAGGTTTTCTAAATTACTTCATTATGAATAACTTGATATTAATCAAAATCTTTTGTGATTTTAACCGATATCCTCTTTTATCTAGAACAAAAATGAAAGATCCCAACAATATACCTAAAAATTTCATATTCTGATATCTTGCCAAATCTACATAAAATACTTTTTTCATAAATGGAGAAAAAATATTAAACGTGAAGTGTGAAATATCTTTTGGACAAATATTACTTGTTTGTACAATTTACAAGCCTTTTGCTCAAGTTGTAAACAATGTTTGCAATTAACAAGCTTTTTGGAACATGTCAAAGTTCAAGTGTTTTTCTTTTATTCTTTGCTTGCTCTACCATTTTACTAATTGCCTACCTACCTTTGGTTTAGACAAATAAGCTCCTTCTGGTACATTTTCTACTGCGAGAACTGGAAGGGATTTCTGCAACATTCTTGAGCGAGCAACATTCTTCTTTGTCAAACTCTGAACCTGACTAACTTGACGTTTTGGTACTGTTGCTGGCGATTCTCCATTAACTGCAACAGAATAAACTCTGGGTATATTGCCTGAAGCTGCCTAATTGAATATTTACAAGCTATTATACATATTTAACCCATGATAACATAATTAACCTCCCTCCACACATCCAACTAACCACTCAAAACATGTATCTGATAATGGAGAAACATGTAAACATGTATCTGATAATGAAGAAGCAGTACCCAGAGCAGTGTAATGCGCTGATGCATATTAAATAATCTCCTACTATAATTAAGGGATTAGTACCTACCTTCCTTCAAAGAATTTCCACTGTTTACCCTTCTTATGTCATCTTCCGAGAAGCCTTCGAATCTCTCAGCCATTTCTTTTCCCCGTATACAATTATGCA
Source organism: Tenodera sinensis (assembly GCA_030765045.1). Lineage (NCBI taxonomy): Eukaryota > Metazoa > Arthropoda > Insecta > Mantodea > Mantidae > Tenodera > Tenodera sinensis. Next base: position 18,004,759 of record CM060961.1, read on the forward strand.
TGTGCCGCTAAAACTTTAAACATTCTCGGTACAAAAAAAAACTAATTTAAAAGAACAAAGTTTCTAATATCTGTCAAACACTATCGCACACGTTGCATTGTGATTTGCGTACAGTCAGTTTTCGACTCGCGCTCGTCTTTAGTAAATGTACAGTCCTTATTGAAATGTTAACGAACATCTTACTTTTGCCTACGTTATCACAACATTTAGGACAGGATATTACAGAATTAATACGTAAATTAGCCCTGTAAGTTATCTAAACTAAGCCTATTCTACAGGCACATTTGTGCCTTCTACTTTTGTGCTTGATTTAAATTGACTTCAGCTGTTCTTACCATACCGCTAAGAAAAGGTCAGTGAAATGCGTGAGTTGATGAAGAAAAACATTTGACTGTTGTAAATGTAGTTCCGGGAAGTTTGAGTGACATTAGATTAGCTGTTCTCAAATTATCTCTAAGAATGGAAGGTTTAGAACTAGTTTGCAATTATAAACATTGCAAAGCTACTTTAATTACAAACGCGTGGATTACAAGCTGCTCTCATGCATTCTGTGAAAACCATGGAAAGGAAATATGTAAATCATTCACCTGTCCTGCTTGTGGCACTGTTCTTTCAGATAAAATGGATTGTGTGAAAGCAGATTTAAAACCATCAGATAAATACAAATCTGTGAGTAAAGCAATGATAACATATAAAATAATCACTACCTTTTTATCTAGTAATGATATTTTAGCTTGTGTCATTTGTACCAAATTGCACGGCCGATAATCTCCTGTGAGGTCAAGAGGCAACATGCTAGTGGCTTGTCTCTGGTTCTCCAGGTCGCAGGTTGAAACCACGCGGAAAGCGATGGGCTTTTCGGGCGTAAAAATCCTCTGAATGGCCTCCTTAGGAAGAGAAGTAAAGCCGTAGTCCCGGCACGTAAAATAACCTAAGACTGATAAAGAGGCCTCAGTGCAAAATTAAGCGGTCTTTCACGTCCGATATAGAATGGGCGCTAAGAACTATAGCGGTTTAGAGTGTCCATAAATAAAAACGCAATTTCAATGGAACCACATGAATAACAAGGGTTATTCAACATTATTTACAGAGACCATTTTAACCCTGTTCAACCAGTTGATAATACCTATATAGCAACCGTGAAACGGTTGCCTAACAAATGTATCAGATAACTAAGCTCACCGTTATCATCTACCTATTTATGTAAGCATTTAAAACTTCGTGATGAAATTGTAGACTGCCTTAAACGTCATGTTTATGAGAAGTAACAATAATAATGAGGGTGTGATCAGTGCTGTAATATGTGATGACTTACTCTGATGACATTCATTTAGGCACTAGTAAAAATTGTCTTCGTTTTTACTTTCTCTGCCATGTATTAGTAGGTGAACAACATTCTATCCAAAATTAGAGATTGAGATTTCACCAGAAATATATGTTCGAGGCTCTTAAAACCAAAAGTAGCATGTTTACTTTCTCTCCATCTATAAAGGCAACAGAAAAGGTACTTGTTGGATTTGTTACAAGATTCCACCAGAAATAACATTATTTGAGGTCTCTTGAATTCAAAATAGACGTTTTTAAAAGAAAAAAGGTCCCTAGCGGAGTGTGTTGAGGATGTAGCCAATCAGTACACGTCGTGAAGGACCGTCAGCAGCAAGTCCATGAGCAAGCAAGGAACGAGTAAGAACCGGCGTGGCGTGGGGCACGACGGAGACTTCGGAGCTATCCCATTACGTGACGCTATGTGCGTTGAACAAAAAAGTAGAGGACATCATCATTGCGGACGGTAGAGTTCAGAAGTCGTGCCGGCTACTGGTCCACATGGGTGCAGCCGTGACCTTGGTCCGACCTCACGTGGCGGAGGGCTTGCCAACGAGGAAAGCAGATCGGCTCAAAGAGATAGTGTAGGCATCGAGCGCCTGTGGAAGCGGAGGCCTGGCTGGAGTTGTTCTTGGGCCAGAGCGTTATAAGTCTGTGGGTGTTAGTCGCCAGGGTGGCCGAGTAAGGGATACTGGGGCTGGACGCCCTCAGGAGCCATGAAGCGAAGGTCGACGTCGGAAGGAGGGTCCTGCGAGTCGGACAAGACAAGATAATGCCCCGAAGCCCAGCGAACACCTTGGGGTCTGCAGGGTAATGCTGGGGGAGGTTGCGGTCGGTTCCACCAGGAACAGGGTGACTACTAAGGTGTACCAGGTAGGTACACCAGGTCATGGAACCCCATGGGCCGTCTTCACGTTGTGAGCAGTATAGCCCAACACACACGGGTGAAGAGCAAGCGGACGAAAACCCGTCACGACTGGCGAGTCTGCAGCAGAAGTTTCAAGCAGGATGGATGCATGGTCCTACCCAAACCGAGCGGTGCTGCCCAACAACCAGGACAAGGAGCGCAATACTTGGAAGAGAAAATCGGCGATGCAGTCTACCACATCCAGAGGCTGCCACTAGGGAGGCTGGTCGTACACATGTTACATGCACTGTTTGAGATCACTTCTCAGTTTCTTATCGTCTTATGGGGCCTCGTAAGAGATGAGCATAACTAGTGATCAATGACAGTTGCAATATGGGGCTAGAAGCGTGGCACTGTAACAATAAGGAAAGGTCCTCATTACAGTGGAAGGGAAAAGGGTGGATACACCTGAGCTAGAAAAACCATGTTTTAATTTTCTTTAGATTTATGTGCAAATTCTTAAGCCTGTTTTGGAAAACATGCAAATATTGTTTGAAATAAGCAGCCTTTATTGAGTTAAATGATTCTGTGTTCTAAGAAAAACTAACTTTATCCTTAGAATCACAAAAATGTATAAAACTTTACAGCATACATAATACAATATTACAGTGAAAGGAATAAAAAATGTTTAATCAATCTACAAATCCTCCCTATATTTATACAGGAATCAAAAATAGTATCAAACTAGCTTTAACATGTTTGTCTATTACATTACATTATATTATAATACACTTCCTACTTTTGAATAAAAAGTTTTCTTCTCATACCTATGCAATAAAATGCCTTTCTTGGGTGGCATTAAAATGTAATTACATTTGTGTCAATTTGTCCAGCTTCTAAAATTTGTTGGACTCTGTTACCAGCTTGCCATAGACAATAAATAGTCTGGCCACATGTAGTTCCTGATGTATATGGCATGCTGTGAAACAAGCAACAGTTGTAGCTTAATGAGTAATGATCTACTGAGCAACCAGAAAAAATTAATATTTTCCTTTCAGGCCAACATGTCATTGGTTATAACTAGCATGAATAGTGCTGTTGTTTGAGAGAGGCAAAGTGAAGGGTAACAATTTACTGAATGACCAGAGAAAATCAATATGTCCTTTTCATGTCAACATGTCATTGGTTATAACCATGTCCAGCCAATATCATGAGTAATGCAGTCATTTGAGAGGTATAAAGAAAGGGAAAGAAGGGGAAGCTACAAAGGCCTCGTTAAACAGTCATAATACTCTTACATTTTACTAAATTCTTTTTCTGTACGCTTGGATAATTTGGCCACTCGATGGTGCTGGTTGGGTCGACCAACCCTAAGGAAGGAGCAGTGTGGCACTGGCTGCACATCAAAGCAGGATCAAAGCCAGCCACCTCACACCACTACATTGCTAGGCAATGCACAACAATGTTGGCCAAGGACGAAGTCTGCTTACAGACAGTTCAAGAAGCTTTGACTGCTGGCTTGTTATGAGAAACTTCCAGTGAAGTGATAGTTATCTAACTCTCGGATATATAAGCGAGTCAACACAGACAGAGCAATAGCTTCTAGTGAGTTTATCATCAGTCAACTTTTAGTGAATTAATGACTTCATTGTCAGAAATCCAGCATTAGCTAACAACAACGACTTTTAGTGAATTTTAAGTCAGTCAGGTTAAATGAGTTAGCAGAATTGTCAGAGCAAGCTCTCGACAGTGTTTTATATCAAGGTTACAATAGGACAGAACAGCTGTAAATTGTAAGGTGATAAGTTGCAAATTGTGATTTAGTTTTAAGGGAAATAAAGTGACATTAAAAATAACTGGACTTGACAAATGAAGTATATAACATGAAATTTCTGGGAATAGTCTGTAAGTTCTCTTTACTTTAATGGAATATTATATAATCTTGTATAACTGGTAAACAATAAGTGATAGACACTATACTATTCAACAAAATGTAGATCTCTTTGAAATGCAATTTATTTCAAATAACATTTTTGTGGCATCAGCCTTTGTGAGACATCCATTATTAATTGTTTGAATAGCTCAATACTTTGTCATTCTTTTAAAGTATTGTCAACATTTATACAAGGAAAGAGTATGGAATTTTAAGACCAGCATAAAGCATCCAGTTTTTAAACATTTGACTATCACTATTTCCTTTTTATCTATAATGAAATGTGTAATGCAGCTATTTCTGAAAACATTTATCCTAATTAAAATGTAGAAGACAGAAAAATAAAATGTCTTAAGGCATTCATAAATAAACAACACAGGGTGGAGAAAGTCATAAGAATGTAACTCATCAGATATTTTTCTTTTGCTTCCTTTCTAGGACTAGGTATAGTGCAAATTATATCTCAAATGCTGAAATACACATCATAACACTTGTAACAGACACAAATGATGCACCTATATTCATGAAACTAAACTGTTTGAGACCTCTGTCAAATGTATGGGTTTCAAATTATACAACAACTTGCCTAGTCAGCTAAAAGACACTTTCTGTAAAAAGTTTAAGTCAGAACTACACAAATTCTTTAGAAAAAATCAGTTTTACTCAGTAAATGAATATTTAGAATATAATTCAGGAAAAGTGCAAACACATCTTATTCTTAATTTTTTCATGTGACTATATTCTGTTTAACTGCGTTGTGAGATATGAATGTATAGAGTATGTTAATGCTCTGAAGTTAATAATAATTTGTATAGGTTATTTGTAATCTTCATATTATAAATATTGTCTTATACTCTTAAATATTTTGATGATACCCATATTTCTGTACAAAATTCTATGGCTAATAAACTGAAACTAAAAGAGCATTCATCTTTAATGTCTTTCTGCTTTATGCCCATCTTTTTCTTAGTCATTCTGTTAAAAAGTTGTGTTCTGTCCTTTTCAGATGGTACTGGCTGGGCACAGTCCAGAGGTTGTTATGGACATTGCCAATCGTGCACTGTTATTCTGGCAGTATCAAATGATGCAGGAGCAGCAAATTCAGAAAGCAACTATTCAGTGTGCAAATGATAATCTTTGCCAAGCTGAAAAATATTATGAAGACATTATTGGCAAGATGCAGATAGATTTAGAGAAAGCTGTGGCTGCAAGAAAAGGTAACAAAAAGAAAAAAGTCAGCCATTTAATGTCTATGTAAGGTAACCCATAATGCCAAACCCTCTCAGAGAACAAAAGATGATGTTTTTCATTCATTCAGCTTTATTCACCAACTGTAATAGTTTTACGAGGTTCGTCATATGAAAAAAGGTATAACATTATTTACAATATAACAAATTATTTACATTGAAACCAATTTACTCTATAACAAATTATAACAAATGTTATGAGGAGGGGTACTGTTTTCTATATATACAATTTTGCCCTTTTATATTCTTCTACTGTATAGAAAACATTTTTCCTCAGATACGACTTAATTTGTTTTAGTTTTGTTTGTTCCTCATTTATTTCCTTAATCCAGTGAGGTAAGTGATTGTATAATTCTTTTGCATTGGTTTTGATACATCTGTTTTCTAATGAGCCTCTTAGCCTGTCCCTAAAGTAGTTTTTCTTTGTTCAAGTGTCATGTTCCTGAATATTTGCATTTCTATCCTCTTTATGGCTTTTTACCATGTACTTTAGACATTTATATATATAGACACGGAAGCGTTAGCACACCAAGTTTTTTGAAAGCTTCTCTACAAGTATTTCTCCTTTGGATGTTTTTAACAATTCTTATTGCTCTTTTCTGAAACCTAAATATCTTTATTGTATAATAAATAAGGAAAATTGAAGCTATTAACAGTGAAGCAACAAGCAACTTTATTGTATGTTTTTTACTCGCAGATCCCCATAAAATAATTCCATAACTTAAGTGTGAATGCATAAATGCATAGTATACTTGTTTTGTACTATTTTCATCCATGATTTGTTTGACTTGTTTTAGAATATATATACCCTTATTTAGTTTCTTTGTAAGTTTCTCTATATGTCTGTTCCATTTTAATTTATCATCTATGACTAGTCCTAAAAAATTTGTTTGTATCACTTGCCTAATTGGCTCCTTTTTTATTTCTAAGTAGATGTTTACTTGTGTCTTGTTACTTATACCAATTTGCATCCATTCTGTTTTATTTGTATTCAGTGCCATTCCCAAATTCTTCTCTCTATATACTGTCTCTAACAATGCATTTGTTTTACTTTGCACCTCTGTCGCTATATTGCCTGTTACAATAATTATTGTTGTGTCGTCTGCATACCCAATGCCTATTCCTCCTCCCTATGAATTTTTTTAAATAGACTGTTTATATATAAAATAAATAAATATGACCCTAATTTTGACCCTTGTGGAACACCATGAGTTATATGTTTAAACGGTGATTGGAATTTGGTTAGTTCTCCATCTACATTATGCACTAATTCTACACATTGTTCTCTGTTTATTAAATAAGATCTTAGCCAATCTAATGGAATGCCCCTAATGCCATAGTTTTCAAGTTTTCCCATTAATCTCTTATCTGAATTTAGTTGTTGACCAAGTAGTAACTGTAACCCTAATTGCCTTATAACGTGTAAGGATTAATGACTTCATTGTCAGAAATCCAGCATTAGCTAACAACAACAACATTTCAGAGAACGATATTAAATTCAAACCACCTGTCTCTGGAGATGTAATATAACTGTAACTGAAATGTTCTTATAATTAACAGCTCTGAATAGATAGCCGGCATTAATACAGGTGTCCTGACCTTTAGGGTGAAAATTACACGGATGATAGAGACTTTTAAAATGAGCATTTTGACAAGGAACCACTGATCACAAATGAATATTTTGGATACCACACAATCTAGAGGTTCAATTTTGAAAGCTGACTGAAGTTTGATACTTACAACCAGTTCACAGCAGGTTTTTACAGGTTTGAATATACTATCACAGGTGAAAATGGCCCCATCAGTGAACAAGACAAGCTGTGGAAAGTTTGATACTATGGTACAGCACTGAATAATCCATTGACAGGACTGGACTTTGGGTTGAAAATCACTGGACCTCAGTACTTGCACCTGTAGGCTATGATAGGAGTGAAATTATTGCTCCTTTAGCACTTTCCACACAGAAGCTTTGGAAACATTAATCTTATGAGCAGGTTGACAGGTACAGAAGTATTTTTTAAACATGGTGAATGGGGAAAAGTTGCACAGTGGTTTATGGTTGAGTTTACTTTTGCATTTTGAATTTATTTTGATAATTCTCCCGGTCAGGTCGGTGAGATCCGTAAACCAACGACAGGTGTGGTCCTCCAGACATTCTGGGGGTTGTGAGAGAGCGATGTGACCGCCAAAACATAAAAATATGGTGCTCTCTAAAAAGCGGTTACTATTACTGCTATTGCTCTCTTCAATATCATCAGTAAAAAATATTGGAGAGCAAGAGGATTAATGACTTCATTGTCAGAAATCCAGCATTAGCCAACAACAACAACTTTTGCATTTATAAGACCATAGAGATATCATGTTAGTATCCGTCCAACTTCCATGCAGTCAACACTGCAGAAATGCATGTTTAAGTACAGTTCTTGCTTGCATTATCAAGTCTCTTGTTTATGAAACTGAGACGTTTCTGTTACCATCAATTTGAATTACCTCACTTATGCCAATCCTAACAAGACCATTTGCCATGTCTACAAAATGCCTCTGTACTTACTGATGGCTTTTCTGCCACACAGTTTTACCTAGATTGTATGCACTTCCTAAAATTCAGAAACCAGGAAATAAAATGAGACCAATTATAAATTGTATAAATTCACCTACGTATAATTTATTTTATTGCAATTCAATATGGTGTAATACACGATTGAATCCAGTCAAAGGTAAACAAGTACATATAAGTAGCAAAAGATAAAATAACAAAACATTAATAATAATAAATACAATAATGATATACAAAGAACTGATTAACCAAGTAGTAGAGACTTTGCACAAAGAACTATTAACAGATTACAAAATACATACATAACATTGACTTTTTGATTACTGAACTTTTAACCTATTTAAAAATTCCTCTAGTGAATAGAACACATTATTAACAAAAATAAGTTTGTAAAGCACATTTGAATTTAATGTAGTTTTCACACCTTTTAATTTCTGCTGGCAGTCTATTGTAGAATTTTGCACCAGCGTAACTAAGCAGCTTTTCAAACTGGCTAAGTCTGTGCAATGTAATAGTCAAATCATTCTTATTTCTTGTGTTGTGGTTGTGTATATCTGAACTTTTTTGCATTGGAAATTTGTATTTTATCATGTATAGAATAGTTTTATAAATATACAGGCTAGGTAGCATCATTGGTGAAATGGTTAAATAAAAAATTCAGTGACTATGATCAATTTGAAAGTTTAAGTATTAAAAATTCTTTTGAATTAGTAGAAAAGATTAGCAATATAGTATTGTCTGATAAGGATAAACTCGTTTCTTTTTGATCAGTAGCTATAGTAACGAATTTGTTTGTATAGCTTTGAGAATGAGTTGGAGTCAACTCGAAACATTGTCAGCACAGCACCAAAGAACTTGCAATATTACTAAGATAAGTGAAGCTTTTAGTTTCTAATTTTGTTCTTACTTTAGATTCTTGTTGCTTCACTGTTAATAGCTCCATTATTTCCTTAATTACCTTAAACATATCTTATGTTTAAAATAGCAACAAATTAGAACTTATTTATGCCCACAAACTTACTGTTTACCAGGAAAAATGTGAACTGGTTGGAGAATTTAATGTCATTCGGGCAGGTTGTCACAATGCTAAATGGTTTAGAGCACCCACCTAGTAAGTGGAGGTTCTGTGGTTCAAATCCCAGCTGTGGCATTGAATTTTTCAGTTCCAGTTCCACCTCTCAAATTAGAAACTAAAAACTTCACTTATCTTAGTAATTATTACAAGTTCTTCAAATGCTGACTAGTTTCAAGTTCATCCAACACATCTTCAAAGCTATTTAAGGCAATGTATCGGTGAAATTTGGTGAAAATTATTATTTTTACTTTTGACATCTTTTATTATGCTTATACTTTGTACTTTAATGGCACGCTTTAGTTTTCTCAATATCAGTCATTTTTAAAGCTCCAGGAGGGCATTCAAATGTGCTAGTCTGGGTGAACATTCTCACTAAACCTTGCCGCTACAGCTTTGAAATGCATTTTTTGTTTTCACTGGCTCTGATTTTGGTCTCTTGTAGGGAATGTTGCTTCAGAAAGGTTGTAAGTTGCCTGTGCTGAAAAGAGTTTGATATTCCAGCTGAAATGCCGTGAATCTAGCATATTTTGCTTCCAAACAGAGAAATGCAGTCAGTGTTCTGTAATTCTATAATCTTGCCAGATTATTTCAATGTTCCAGTTATTAGACATTGTTTAGGTATTTAATAGGTTTCAAGTTATTGTTGGTCTATAGTAGAGCCATAACAAGCAGATATTTTATGAATTTTGTATGTGACGTTAAGTCCAATGTATTCCCATATTCCTTTTACATCTACAGGAAAATTAGCAGTAAGATACTTTCTGCAAATGTTTATCTCGATTAACATGAAGTAGACAGAGGAATAAGTTTTGTATGAATAGTTTGCACAAGAGTTGAGAAAGTCATGTGAGTGCAACACATCAGACTTTTAAATGTTTCATTTATTATTGAGTTTTATTTAAAAATGTTAAGCATTGTATAACAGATTGTAATTATTATTTATTTATGCCAACAAACTTACTGTTGGTGTTTTTAAACACACAAGCCATGTGTGGGCAAAGTTTGAGAGGTAGAACTGGAGCTTAAAAATTCAATGCCACAACTGGGATTTGAACCACAGACCTTCCGCTTACCGGGCGGATGCTCTAACCACTGAGCTATTGTGACAAACTGCCAGAATGGTACTTTATCTGGTTTGAGAATTTAATGCCATTCTGGTAGTTTGTCACAATAGCTCAGTGGTTAGAGCATCCGCCCGGTAAGCGGAAGGTCTGTGGTTCAAATCCCAGTTGTGGCATTGAATTTTTAAGTTCCAGTTCTACCTCTCAAACATTGTATAACAGATTTGCATTACATAGTTTTAAAAACAAGAAATTAAATTGAGATTGAAAAGATAATAATGCTACCTCTATATCTTTCTTTAGCTTGAGCTGAAATATAGCATTCTGTTTTGCAGCACTTGAAACAGAAATAGTGAGAAAAAGCTTGCTGATTGAAAAGCTACAGCGAGAACTGATGGAAAGACAACGGGAATATAGGGAACTTCAGGTATTCAATTTTTATGGCTTATTTAAAATAAATAAGCCAGAATCTCAACAAATATAATAAATACTTAGAGACTAAGCTTCACTTATCTTTGGTGTAAGTTGCAAATATTAAAGACAGACCACCACCCTTGCCACTGCTGCAGCTACCATCATTATTAAACTCTTTTAAAAATTAATCAGCGATATCACATCATTGAACATATCTCAAAATTATAAAATTCAACAAAATGCTCTTTTAGGAATGCATCTGTGAAACTAAATGTTGTTGTTGTTGTTTTCTAGTGCCTTGCATCTGGCAATGAAGCCATTAGCATTCGTGCTTTCCAATACTTTTGAACTGTAGTTTCTTCTGATCTTAATACTTCACAGGTCTTCAAGTGTTCTTCATTCATTTCTGCTGGATCGTTACACAGGACACATATTGTGAAATTTGCCTAAAGATGTCCCCACCCGGAGATCCGATTGGGGGACAGTTTTAACTCCGGAATGTTTATCTTTAGTGAAACTAAATGTAGATGTGGAAAAAATGCAAAACTTTTATTTTTTGATTTTACTGTACTTATACTCCATACTTTCACTTGGTGCCTTTGATTTGCTAATATTGGCAATATTTATCACTCTGTGCATCCTTTGAAGCACTCTTCAACAGTACTATAATTCACATTCCAATAAGCACATTTCAGTTTAAATGTTATTTTTCTCTAAATTCTTTTTTCCAATTATTTTTTTATGCCAACCAACTTACTGCTGGTGGTTTTAAACACACAAGCCATGTGTTTAAAATGCAGTACTGATTCTACCTCTCAAACATTGCCCATACATGGCTTGTGTGTTTAAAAACCCCAGCAGTAAGTTGCTTGGCATAAAAAAAAAATCAATTACCATCTTAAGGTTACTTAAACCTGGGACATAAATCGCTTACAATTGTAAGCCACCTTTGAGGTACTTATGATTGTAAGTCATCCTTGGGGTACTTTATCTGAGATCTGAGATTCCCTAGTGGTCTACCACTTAAGTGCAAGCCAGTTGGGGAATTTAATGTCATACTGCAAATTGGCCATGGTGGCTTAGTGATTAGAGAAGCCGAGCATGAAGCGGAAGATCCGTGGTTCAAATCCTCGCTATTGTATTGTCACCGCGCCCGCCGCATCTAATTGCCGACAACAGCAGTGTCACCTATCGCATTATTGTCGGCACTACCGCAAAGGAGCCGAAGGAAAGAGATAGAGAATGACCGCATTGTTGGGGCGCTTGCCGAAAGAGAGAAAAGGATAGAGGCTACTGGAATCTTCTACTTTGTATCTCACCGCAATAAGTGAACGTTCCTGAAGCTTCCAGAATAGTGCCTGGGAGATATAAATAGCGGTAAAGTGTGAGAAGAGGCGGTCAGACGTATGTGAAGGTTGAGTAGTCGTGCCGACGGAGACGGACAGACGATGTGGAGAGTTGTGCCGACGGAGAAGAGTTAGTTCTTTGTGTTACGAGTTCGGAGCCGTGCTGTTGGAGAATCGGAAAAGACTTTCTTGTTGTTGCAACGAGTGTACAAAGTTACTGTTTACGGAAATAAAAGTGTTTATCTCGACTACATCTGTCTACTTTACTTCACACCCACAACCAAAGTTACACTGGTGTCAGAAGTGGGATCCGTCGAATTGCTTCTAGTTTCGTTACATCGTCGTTAGAAGTTGCAACGTTAGAACCAAGATGGAGGGAGATTCGGAAACCAGGATGATGGCAATGATGAAAGAATTATTCGCCGAAATGAAGACGGCAAACGACAACCTCGCTGCCAAAATGGAAACGTTAAATGACAATCTCGCTGCCGAGCTGAAAGAGATGAAGATGGACCTATTGGTGAAAATTGACGGCGAATTGACTGGCGTGACGGAAGATGTGGAAGAACTCGGCGAAAAGGTGGAAGACCTCTGCCAGCATGTGGACGTCGTGGAGGACGACGGGGAACGTCTTGGCGCCCTGGTAGTAAGAGTTGACGAGAGCGTCAAAGTACTGGATGCCAGGGGCAGACGGAATAGCGCGGAGCCGGGGAGGGAGCACCTAGTGGCCGAGGCGACAGTTGCGCCCGTTTCAGATGATGTGAGGGAAGACGTGGAACAACTCGGCGAACTGATTGGCATGACGGAAGACGTGGAACAACTCGGCGAACTGATTGGCATGACGGAAGACGTGGAACAACTCGGCGAACTGATTGGCGTGACGGAAGACGTGGAACAACTCGGCGAACTGACTGGCGTGACGGAAGACGTGGAAGAACTCGGCGAAAAGGTGGAAGACCTCTGCCAGCACGTGGACGTCGTGGAGTACGACGGGGAACGTCTTGGCGCCCTGGTAGTAAGAGTTGACGAGAGCGTCAAAGTACTGGATGCCAGGGGCAGACGGAATAGCGCGGAGCCGGGGAGGGAGCACCTAGTGGCCGAGGCGACAGTTGCGCCCGTTTCAGATGATGTGAGGGAAGACGTGGAACAACTCGGCGAACCGATTGGCGTGACGGAAGACGTGGAACAACTCGGCAAACTGATTGGCGTGACGGAAGACATGGAACAACTCGGCGAACTGATTGGCGTGACGGAAGACGTGGAACAACTCGGCGAACTGATTGGCGTGACGGAAGTCGTGGAACAACTCGACGAACTGACTGGCGTGACGGAAGACGTGGAAGAACTCGGCGAAAAGGTGGAAGACCTCTGCCAGCATGTGGACGTCGTGGAGGACGACGGGAAACGTCTTAGCGCCCTGGTAGTAAGAGTTGACGAGAGCGTCAAAGTACTGGATGCCAGGGGCAGACGGAATAGCGCGGACCCGGGGAGGAAGCACCTAGTGGCCGAGGCGACAGTTGCGCCCGTTTCAGATAACGAAAGTGTACGTCTCGGGGAAGACAAAGGGGCAGTTCAGGGACGTCGTCGAGGATCCTCTGGAGGAGTGTGTCGGGTACGTAACCAACCAGGATATGACGTGGAGGACGATCAGCAGGGAAGCGCACAAGCAAACGAGCAACACGCGAGAACCGACTTGGCGTGTGACATGGGGGGACCGTCGGAGCCATCCAATCACCTGACGCATAGTGCCGTGAACGGAAGAATGGTGGACATCATCTTGGACGGCAGGATACAGGAGAGGCCGTGCCAAGCACGAGTGAACACGAGTGCAGCGGTGGACGCGACTCGCGCGGATGTGGTGGGGTTTGTTGCCGGACCTGTCGGAAGCAAGGTGGCTGCGAAGGTGCGCCAGAGGGGTCGGCGGACATGGTACCCAGTGAGCCGTTTCCAAGTGCGCAGGATGGCCCGTCAACACACCAGGAAGAAGGGCAACTGGACGAGGGACCGTCAAGACCGGCGGTACTGTTGCAGAATTTCGAAGCAGGATGGCATACATCGTCCTACCCGGACCAAGGGACACTATCCAACAGCGATACCTAGGATCGTGCCTCCTGGAGAAGAGGTTCGATGGGTTAGTCCACCGGGGCGCAAGGGAGATGCTGCAGTGATAGTGCTGGTCGGGACGACCAGCTCTGAGGAGGGAGCAGTGTCACCGCGCCCGCCGCATCTAATTGCCGACAACAGCAGTGTCACCTATCGCATTATTGTCGGCACTACCGCAAAGGAGCCGAAGGAAAGAGATAGAGAATGACCGCATTGTTGGGGCGCTTGCCGAAAGAGAGAAAAGGATAGAGGCTACTGGAATCTTCTACTTTGTATCTCACCGCAATAAGTGAACGTTCCTGAAGCTTCCAGAATAGTGCCTGGGAGATATAAATAGCGGTAAAGTGTGAGAAGAGGCGGTCAGACGTATGTGAAGGTTGAGTAGTCGTGCCGACGGAGACGGACAGACGATGTGGAGAGTTGTGCCGACGGAGAAGAGTTAGTTCTTTGTGTTACGAGTTCGGAGCCGTGCTGTTGGAGAATCGGAAAAGACTTTCTTGTTGTTGCAACGAGTGTACAAAGTTACTGTTTACGGAAATAAAAGTGTTTATCTCGACTACATCTGTCTACTTTACTTCACACCCACAACCAAAGTTACAGTATTGAATTTTGAAATCCTGATTCCACCTCTCAAACATTGCCCACACACGGCTTGTGTGTTTAAAAACACCAGCAGTAAATTGGTTGGCATAAAAAAATAAGTTACCATCCAAGGATTATTTAAACCCTGGACATAAAGTACTTAGAATTGTAAGTTGCCCTTGGGGTATTTAATTCTGATGTGAGATTCCCTTGTGGTCTACTGGGAAAAAAGTATGAATTGGTTGGGGAGTTTAATGTCATACTGGCAAGTTGGCTATGGCAGCTCAGTGGTTAGAGCAGCTGTGTGTAAAGTGGAAGATCCGGCATTTAAATCCCAGCTATGGCATTGAATTTTTCAGTCCTGCTTCCACCTCTCGAACTTTTTTTCAGTATTTTTCATTAACTTAAAATACTCCAGGCATTCAAATGCTTGATTGATTAACTTCTAATTTTCAGCAAACCCTCATGAATGATTATTTAAGAGACTTACATAACCATTTTTGAAATTATACGACACCATTAGTTTTTTATTATGTTCATACCCTATGTTCATAAAAACAAAAAATATCAAAATACAACAGGCTTTTTAATTTAAAAGGTGAGTCAATTAATAACACTAAACAACACTTACATTATAATTTTCTGGAACGTGTTTCAGAGGTTAATTTTCCTCCATTATTGTCCAGTTGATAATGGAGGAAAGTTAACCTCTGAAACGCGTTCCGGAAAATTATAATGTAAGTGTTGTTTAGTGTTATTAATTGACTCACCTTTTAAATTAAACTGATTATAATAACACTGTGTTCAAACTTCTATGAAAGGAAGATACAACAGGCTTATTCTTCTTTCCAAACATAGCTTCATTTTAAAAAAACAACAATGGTTTCTTTATAATCGTCTGTTAAAGGCAAAACAAAATCCTTAGTAGGACATAAAAAACCATTTAACATATCAGGCATTGTTGATTAATGCAAATTAATTAAATCCAGGACAAAAGATATCTCTAAAACAGATGCAGATTTCTGATTGAAATTTTGTATATGATTGTTGTACAATGTTGTGGTGGTTTTTTACCAATGTGTTGGCAATGAAACTTTTTATTTCTAGGGTGTTGATGGTTTGTGGATTACAGATGTCAAGGGCTTATATATTATCAATTCATATTCAAGTTCCCACCGAAATTAACTTTATTGCAATGAAGTACAACATTATGACAAATCATCTCACTTTTCACAAATATGAGAGTGCTAAATTTTTGAAGCTATTCAGTTTATTGTTGTTGAATATTTTTCTCTATAATTCTTGTGTACACTAAACTCAATATAGCATCTTGATTTCTTAAGCTTTCTCAGCTTTTATTGTAAAATATTAACCAACTTAATCGCACGTAGTAAATTCTCTCATGCAATGCGTCTCAGAATATCTCTCGACAATCCATTCCTGGATTACGGATGATTGCTGTCATGCATAATCACTTAAATGCATGCCTTTAGTGTATGATGTTTAATTAGTAGTGATATGATCTGGTGTTTACTCTTCCTAGTTACTTGGCCAACAACCATTGCTTCTCCTTTTGTTATCGATCATAACTTTTTCTTACGATCAACGTTGGCTATGTTACCTTCCATTGAATAGCTTTGATTTGATACTGGTGTTAGCAAAATAGATTCATTATTCATATAGCAAGGAATTTACACATATTAGGTAGATATAACTTGACATAGGAGATATTAGCATGAATTTTCTCATCAGTACATAATTCCTGCTACAACGTTACCATACAGTGATAAATGATTTCAAGTTGCTCAAATGGAAATTGTGAATTTTTAGGTTTTTCACAGGTGCATTGCCTTAACCCATCAAGCACAATGTTCTAGAGGCTCTAAACTTATTATTTCCTGCAATTATATGTGAGAATTTACTTACCTTAAATGCAATTTTAATTTTTAATCTGAGAAGAAGTTGCTTAAGATGTTTTTCTCCTCTAGATTATCAACAACAAACTAAGGTTACGCTGCTCTAAGATGGAAAATAATCAAAGATCTTGGTCCCCCAAGAGAAGGCACAGTGTGGGACCAGAATTGGATCAAAGTCCATCTCGTGGAAGTATGTCACAGAAAAGAAGTCACATAAGGCACAGCACACCTAGAAGTAGCCCACGTAGCCCACGTGTTTTTCCCAGGAATGAAGGTAGATAGATTCTACTTTATGAACCTGGATGCTTGTGCAATGAGCAAAAGATTTTAGGCACTATAAAAATAATACCTTTTTTCTAACACATCAATTTATGACCAGTTCCATGTATGTATATATACACATAAATATTAAAAATAATGCTAAATATACAACACCATTTATTGTTGATTGTTTATTGTTATCAGCTATAGAAATTACAATGTAATTCATAGCATCAGAATATATGTATATGGTTATACATAATTACATATAAAGAACTTTTACAATGACAGTTACTTATATACATCTATACTAATATATACATAGTCAAGTTTCTGTATTACACTCTTATCATTAGCTTTACATAATAGATAATGAAAGCCTAGAAGAAAAAGTGACAAGGGCAATTTGGAAAATATCGGAATACTTCACAAACAGTGGGTTGAAGTTAAACTTAGCAAAACAAAATTCATGACATTTCAGAGCACTAATATAAATATTAATATCGACAATACATCCTTAGAACAGGTTAGAAATTTTAATTTCTTGGGTGTACACATAGACGAGACATTACCTTATAACACACACATAGAAGCAATCTGTAAAAAAATAAGCTCAGGACTATACGTGCTAAGACAGTTAGCAAAATATAGGAACATCAATATCCTTAACACAGCATATTATGGTATTATCTTCCCACATTTATTGTATGGCATAGAAATATGGGGTGGGACAAGCAAAACTGATATGAATGGGCTATTAAAAATCCAAAAAAAAAAAAAAAAAATGCATAAGAAGTATGTATGGCCTTCGACCTAGACAATCTTGCCGAGAAACTTTTATAACACATAACATCCTAACTGTAGTCTCATTATACATACTAAAAACTGTTATGCTAGTTAAAGAAAAAAAAAATTTAATACACTTAATAAATATTGCCACACATATAACTAGGAGTGCAAATGATTACCATAGAGTGAGTACAAATAAAGCTCAAACCAACAAGGACCCATACAAAGTAGGAGTGATATTATACAATAAACTACCATTGACAATTAAACAAACTAATGCATCAAAATTTAAACATGTTTTTAAGGCATTTTTAATAGAGAAGTGCTTGTATGATATAAGTGAACTGTAATGAATGGATATATAAATTCATCCTAAAATTCTGAAGGGCAAAATTATACAAATGCAAACATGCTTAAAAAATTTTACTACAAATTCAGAAATATATAATTATAACACAAGAGGTAAATGTAAATTACATTTAACCCCACATCATAATAGATTATTTGAGAATAGCTTTTGTTATAAAGGTATCAAATTCTACAATAATTTACCTTCAGAAATAAAAAATATACAATCTATAGCAAGTTTCAGAAAGCAGATTCACAAACTCTTCTAAATAAATGTTTTTATACAATTGATAAATTTTTGCATTTGAAAGAATGAATTGTACAGAGGTATTTTTTAGAGGTGGCATGTGTGGTTCTTTATTTCTCCAATTGTAAAAAATTTTACAAGGATCGTCAAATTCTATGTACATACAATACAAGTTATTTACATAAATATGAGACTTGTTGCGCAGTAGTTCATAGTCTAGTCCACTGGTCTATTGCAAGATAAAAGGGGTGTCTGGTTAGTATCTCTTCGAGTTCTAACCCACTAGCCAGCAGGCTGCTGGTGGAAACTTACCCCCACCATCGCTTTGCATGATGTCACTCGAGCATGTCCGAGCAAGGTCATGCGCCACCTCTATTTAGAAGTTCTTCTATTGAGTAAAAACTCAATACTTTGCAATACGATGCAATACTTTTTCAATTCTACTTTAAATTTACATATACATTTCATTTCTTTTATATTTTGTGGTAGTTTGTTATATTAGTAAATGTGCAGCTACTGATGGTTTGGTTTTGTAAATTTCTAGTCTATGGGAATTTATTTGAAAATCCATGTTACCCCTAGTGTTGTATTCATGAATCTGGTTGTTTTACTGCTGTTTTCTGTTCTTTTTGCTAACATAATTATTTCAACTATGTACATTGAACATAATGTTAAAATGTTCAATTTCTTAAAGTATTCTCTACATTATACCTGTCTTTTTAATCTGAAAATTACTCTTATAGATCTTTTTTGTAATATAAATAGTGCACTGAACATGACTGTTTGGCAGAACATCTGCATAGGTTTGGTTTTATGAGTGACAATGCATGTAGGATCTGCAATGCTGACAAGATTTTAAATGGAGAACACCTACTGGAATGCCCAGAATTGAGCTAAGCTGTACCAAATGGGAAGATACATAATTTATATTGGTTGGCTAGGGAGAAGTTGATGGATCAAAACCTACACATTAGATCAACAACAACATATTAAAAATATTCAAAATAAAAGCACTATTAACAGTGAAGGGTTCTTCATGTTTGAGTTCAATTTTTTGAGTTATTTGAATTACTTTTTACATTCACTTTCACCTTAAAATGTTGAAAGTACTGAAACTTTTTCAATATCGCTGGATCTCATCTTCAGTTGTTGGGTGACAATCTACCTTCCTCCTGCTCCCTCTCCCTGTTGCTATAGTCCTGTTGCTATCTAGTGTTAGGGCACAAAGTTTAGACACTTTGTTCAATGCCAGGATTCCAAATTTACCATTTTTGATGAGTATATTTTGTCCCAAATGTTCAATTCTATTGATGAAGTAAATTATTTTAACAATTTTACATTATGGCCAATGTTGTGCTTTTCTATCCAAAATAGTGTGACACAGCAAACTTTTTCTGTTTGTTTCAGTTATATGTTTCTCCAATATTCCTTAGTCTGATTTCCAAATTTCTTTTCAGTTTTCTAAGTAGCTTTTCTCACAGCTGATCTGATAAATTCTGGATTTTAAAGTGTTTGGGATTGTATTTTTAAGTGGCTTGTTTAGCAGGCTCTTCAAACTGAATTTGTTTTGTGGTGCTATCTTATATTTAACTTGTTGAAGATTCATTCAAATTTCCTAAAAGCTCAAGGATGATAGGTGAGTTTTCTATATTTCTAGTTTGTGTTTGTAAATGGTGTCAATGTAACAGTTTGTGAAATTACCTTCAGTTTTTCCTTTTTGTCAACATGTTTCTTATGATGGCTGGATTGAATCCATTTAACACTGCTATTTCTTGTATCCCACATGCGGTTGCCTGGGATTCGTAGTGGACGAAGCGGCGCTGGGGCGGGTTTCCTCTGGGTTCTCCGGTTTCCCCTGCCATCTCATTTCACTGGTGCTCCATCTTCATTTCATGTATCAGCAGTGTCGCCGCCTACAGTGCCGTAGTAGTAAAAATGGGCGTTAAACACTAAAAAAAAAAATGGTCCAGGAGACTGTTTGTTTTTTAGATTATGAATTGCAATGTTCAATTCTTGCATGTTAAAATTTTGAAAAAAGATATTGTATTGAGTGTTAGGATCACATTCTCTTTTTCATTTCAAATCTTTCTTAAATTGTTTATGTTCCTTTTTATTATTTCTTGTTACTTTATGTGAATTAGCATAATACTTATTGAAGGTTTTGGCTATGACTGCATCATTTGTTAATATTTTATTCTTATGTATGAACTTCTTATTATGAACTTATGGGCTTTATTACCATCTGTTCTATAATCTATTTTTTCTAAGAAATTATTAGATGATTCTTTTTAGCTGTATTAATTTCTTTTTTTAGTGAGGCACATTTCTTTCACCATATTTGTGTATCCAATATGTTATTTGTTTATTCAGCTGTATTTCTAGCTATATCCCATTGCTTTTTCAGTTCTTCTAATTGGGAGTTCCAAAAGGGTTTGACATTTTTTATTCCTCCATGAGGAATATGTTTTTTTGCAGTTTCTAGGAAGGCTTTACAGATATTTTTGTTCATACGATCTGGTTGGTCATGCAGCTGTGAGTTTGTTTGTTCTTTAAATTTATTTTCCAGTTGAGTTTTATATTTATTCCAATCTGCTTTTTTGAAGTTCCAATACAGATTCATGTGATGTTGACTGAAATTTGTATTATCTAGTTTTATATCGGCAATTACTGCTCTGTGACCAGAACTTGGGTCTTCTATTACTTGTTTTTTAATCTTTGAAACAATATATGTTGTAGCTAACAAAAGGTCTGGGTTACTGCCTGCTCCAGAGTAATGTATGAAGTTTGGAATATGCACTCATTGAAACTGTGAATTCCCTTGATAATAATGGCCCTTCCATCCACAAGCAACTCCTTCCAGACTAACCATTAAACAGGAATGAGTTTTTTTTTCCAAAAATGAGAGTAAAGGATATACAATTAAAAGTTACTCTTATTTCTCAGACTAATAGCGAAATTTCTGTATTTGTAAAGTTATCCTTATGGAAAACGTCAATAATATATAACTCATACTCTCAATGTAAATGCAACAAAATGACCAAAATATGCCTAATAAATATTAATTTTTATAATATGAGACCTGTATTAGGATTTTTATACCCATTAGGAATGTCTATGATGCATCAATTAAAACATAACATTTCATCATAATTTGGGTCTTGTTTATTACTCTATGTCCAGGAAAAGACAAAGGAAGCAATAGTCATAAAATTCCTCCCTCTTTATGAGTACTAATTCAGTTTATATAATAATGTTGCAGGTTTTGCATTCAAGCCTGTTACACCCATGGAGCCACCTCACCAGAATCCAAGAAGACCTCGTCATCATCACAGCCATGCATTTTTTTGACAAACTGCCTGAGGATCCTTGGAAATTCTTAAATTTGAGATTTCCAGCCATGTAGTTATTGAATTTCTCATGTTAAAGATTCTTTTTGTAAATATGTGTGATTATTAATTACCAGAACCTATAGCTGTGAACAATACAAAACCTCTGAATGTTTTACATGTTTATGTGGAATTAATGTAACAGATCGTATTTCTTAGATAATGCAGTAGTTAACTGTTCATTTAAGAAGCAAAAAAAGCTCTTTTATAACATAAAACTTTTGTTATTATTATTGAAACTTTCTTGATGAAAATAAATTTTACTACACAAGGTGTTCACTAATTTGTACATTTACTCTCCAGGGTTGTATTGTGAGACAGATCCAAAACAAATTTGTTAAACAAAGTTTAAGTTTATTGGCCCTGTAGATCATATCTACAAGTTATCTTCTAAGTAATAATACACTGCTGTTTGTGAAAGTTGCAACACCAAGAAGGAAACACATGAATGCAATGAATTTAATACCACAGATTAGGTACATGACAGGTAATAAATGATAAACTTTTCAAATCTATACATGACTTTTGAGCCCTAATATTCAGTATTTGGTGTGGCCTCCATGCACTGCAGTTATAGCTGCTATATGTCATGGCATTGAAACAAGAAGATTCTGAATAAGTTCCTGAGGGATTTCCCTCAACACAGTTTGTATTTGAGCCCACAAATTTGTGAACTGGCTACTGGAGGATCGTGACAAACCAGGTTGTTTGTAGTGTTTAACGCCCGCTTTTACTACTATGGCACCGCAGGCGGTGACACTGATGATACATGGAATGAAGATGGAGCACCGGTGGAATGAGATGGCGGGGGAAACCGGAGTACCCGGAGAAAACCTGCCCTGACGCCGCTTCGTCCACCACGAATACCACATGCAGGTCCCTGGGATTGAACCCGGGCCGCCTAGGTGGTAGGCGAGCGCGCTAACCGCTCGGCCACGGCGCCGCCGACAAACCAGGTGCCAACCAATCATATCCCAGACATGTTCAATGAGTGACAGGTCAGGTGAACGTGCAGGCCAGGGAAGTAATGGTACCTGTCGCTCTTTGAAGAAGTCTTGTACATTCCTCGCAATACGTGGCCAGGCATTGTCATGCTGAAATGTGGCCTGTGAAGATGCCTGAAGCAAGGGGAGTACCTTGGACTCTACCACCATTAGTTACCGATTACTGTTCAAAGAGCCCTCAATTCATAGGAGGCAAGATCGGTTGTTGTAACTAATGGCGCCCCAAATCATCACATCTAGTGTTTGTCCACTATGCTGCTCAACAATACATCCCTCCAGGTCGTGCTCACCATAGTACCGCTGGACATGAATGCAGCCATCACTATAGGATATATTGAAGCGGGACTCACCCGGAAAGACATTTTGCCACTCAGCACCCCTATGACATGTTCATATGCCCATTGCAGTCAGAGGAGCTTGTGGTTTCTGGACAATGGAAGTCAATGTAATGGCATGCATGCAGTCAGTTCAATCTGCAGCAGATGGTGACAAGCCATTGATGCAGACAAGTTCACACCTGTTGCAGTGTTCCAGAGTTGAGCCAACACTGTGGATGAAGCTCATAAATTTCATCCATTCTACACCAAAGGGAAAACATTCGACAGTGGACGATCGGCTAATTATATTCGATGATGTAGGAAAGTTCTTATGAAACTAGTCCTGCATAAATAACAGTTTTTGTGAAGCAATTTTGTGTTTATTTAATTAAAAGCAATCAATTTATTCTATTCCTTATGTGCATAAAGTGCTGGGTAGTTTAATTCAAGTGACAGTGTTCACTGTGGCACAGCATGGACTGTAACAATCATTGGAGTCCAAAACCTCATACATATGCTAACTGAGCAATACATTTGCAAATTATGCCAAAAATAATGTTTCAAATTTTGTTACCAAGTTAAAATATGGCACTGTAAACAGTCAGAATAGAAAAAAGTATAGGAAAAAGGCAGAAAAGAACAAACACATCATAACATTTCTCGCACATTTATTGATGTGATATTTATTTGTACCAAATAGTTATAGGTTTTCAATTACATACATCTGTCTTAATTTTCCTTATCGCATTTGCAAATTTGTCTGATGTGTATATCTGCATTCTCTTGTATACTTGGTACCCCGGCCATTTGCATTACTGTGAAGCCCTTGAACTCTCTTATACTGTCACTCTCCACCACCTCTTCTCCTTTGTCTCTCTCTCTGATCTTTCGTTCCTTACTTTCCTGATCCATTTTTCTTAAATCTTCCCTAAAGATATTCTTACTCTTTGAGAGGTAGAATCAGGACTGAAAAATTCAATGCCACAGCATACAAAAATAATAATTAACTACTAAAGATTGTTAAAACCCATGACATAATGTACTTAAGATTGTAAGTCGCCCTTGAGGTATTTATCTCAGATATGAGATTCCGTTTGTAGTCTACCAGGAAAATACAAATCGGTAGGGAAACTTGATGCCATATGAGCAAGTTGCCATGGTAGCTCAGTGGTTAGAGTAACAACATGTGAAGTAGAAGATTTGTGGTTCAAATCCTGGCTGTGGCATTGAATTTTTCAGTCCTGATTCTCCCACTCAAATTGCCCACACACGGATTGTGTGTTTAAAAATATCAGCAGCAAGTTGGTAGGCATATAAAAATAATTCTTGCTCTTTCTTTCTTGTTTCCACATTAACATTTTTACTGCCCCAGTTTTACCTTCCAGTTTGTCTCACTTAGCAACCCATACCTTTTCCTTCCATTGATCCAGTTCCTTGCATTCTAATAGATAATGAACTACCTCTTTCACCCCATATACTCCTCCCTCATTTGCTCTTAGACCCTTATAACTCTTGTTCTCATCCATGCCATTCTTTCTCCTGTCTATTGCGGTTGTCAACATATCCCTCTCTTCCACATTCACTTTTTAGGGTCCTGTAGGAGCTTAGTGACTTTTTACTTTCTATAATTTCCCATATTTCTTTTTCTTACTGTGTCCATTTATTCTTTCTCTTTTTTCCAAAAGCTTGTGACAGAAATTTTGTATGTGAGAAAATTATTTGTGCTAATATTTATTATGTCAAAATTATGTCCATCAAAAATATGTCAATTTCCTGTCATATGAATATTGTATTTACTTTTTGTAAATTTACTATTAAATCTGAAGCTATTCAGTGGAATAGAATATGGCCAACATCAAGCATAAGCGAGAATAAGTGGAAAAAGACAAGAGAGACAAAGTTGTTAGTCGGGTAACCAAGTGAAATAAATATTGGACCTTCTTCAACACTTTTGTGAACTGATGTCTCATAGTAAAGACATGTATCCCAGAGAAATAGTGGTGTGTGTATATTTCAATATCGGACAATGCATTGGTAACCCAGAATTGATCATTGGAATACAAAATATCCTGCTTCTACAATCGTGCAGAAAAATAATATTACACAATTTATATCCACAGATATAAATAATTATTAGTGGAAGAGAGTATCCACACTTATGGATAAAGTGATGCCATCTTAGATTTTTGTGTGGAAAAGTTAGGAAACGAAAACTTTAAAATCGGCAATAAGCCGAATAGTATCAGAAACTGGCCAAGTTTAAAAAGTGAAATAAATTGTGAATGTATTAAGTAAAAATTGAAGCTATTAACAGTGAAGCAACAAGATTCTAAAATAAGAACAAATTAGAAACTAAAAACTTCACTACCTTAGTATGTTGATATCCTTTTTCTATTTTTCTGACCCAGGGGTTTCAAGCTATATCCAGCTCATTCTCAAAGTCATATAAACAAAATCGTTGCCAAGCTACAATCTTTTATTTTTGTGAAAAACAATTATTCATATTCAATTTTTTATTTACCAATCTCTGAAAACAAAAATTTAAAAATACAATCCATAGATGGCAATTCAAAGTTCATGACATGGTTCCTGTTTTTTAAAATAAAAATTTTTTCCCAAACCATTAAATCTATCGGATTACTTAACTGTTTTAATAATTTAACCTCTGAATTAATTTCATGATTAAATGACCAAAAATGATCTGCCACAGCTGATTTATCAGTTTGTTTATATTTAATATTTCTAAAATGTTCTTTTATTCTGGTTTCTAGATGACGTTTAGTTTTACCAATATAAACTTTATCACAATCTGAACAGCTAAATAATTGTTTTTCACAAAAATAAAAGATTATAGCTTGGCAACGATTTTGTTTATATGACTTTGAGAATGAGCTGGATATAGCTTGAAACCCCTGGGTCAGAAAAATAGAAAAAGGATATCAACATACTAAGATAAGTGAAGTTTTTAGTTTCTAATTTGTTCTTATTTTAGAATTGTGAATGTATATTATCTTCGTTAAAATAAAGTTAATTTTGATGGAACCTAAATTGTAATTGGTGCTGTTTTTATAATATATACAAGGTGATGGTGATGAGCTTTTGACTCTTTCGTTATCTCGGGTCCTGGTACTGGATGGAATGAACATACACTCGGGGTTAACTTTAGTGAAATATTTTATTCGCACCTTTTTGTTCACAGCATTTAAATCGTATCACAGTAGTAAGTCTTTTATTTCAGTGGATCGACTTCCCTAGCATCGCCGAGATTTAATGTCTGAAAATTTAGCGATATTTCGCTAAATGTGTTTTCTATCACTTTACACTTCGTCTATTTTACGTCCTTTCATTTAATTGCACACTTCGTATTAACTAACTTGTTAAAGTTAGCCAACGTTTCACTTATTTTACTCAAATTAACGGTCTTTAAACACTTAGTAAATTTACTTTCACTATTTTATGACACGCACACATAAAAATGCGTCCATCTATACCAAAGACACGGACGCTATTAACAAATTCTTTTGGTTGCGAGTCTAGGATTCCGACTGCCATGTGTACATCTGCGTATGCGTTCATCAAATAGTTCCCGCATTGTTAGGGAAGCGATCCTTAGCCATTCTCCCTTTGCTTTCAATATTGAACACATATAATTCTTTTATTTATACATAAATATTAAAATTAAATATGGAAATATTTATGATGTCTTTAAACAAACTTAATTGTTTGTAACAATGAACATTAGTAACACATTTTCGTCATTTAACCAACTCATACCAACACCAAAAACAAATTACACTCTTAACAAATATTCATATAAATGATTTTCTTTTGGGGTCTTACAATATCCTGTCTCATAATTAAAAGAATATTAGCTCTCACCAACTTTATCTGCTACCCACTATAACCCTGAAGTAAAGAGCCCATTGCTACCTGCAATACATAAAATACCGCCACAAGCCTTACTTTTTCATTTATTTCTCCTAATTTTCATATATCTCCCATTTGTATATTTTCCAGTAGTTTTCCTACTTCACTCCACCAACTGTTTTTATTTGCCATTTTGCTTTGCTGATCCATACATATTCTTAATTTTTTTTTTCCTCTTTTGCTAGAATGCATGATTTGTTCCATTACTTTTCCTTTCTTATTTCTCTTAATAACACTTCCCTTGGTGCTGCTCTTGATAGTCCTAATTATTCTTTGCAAAATAATTTATAAATGCTCTATTACTTATGTTACTGTCTGCTCTGTTACTTATTTCTGAGGCATGTAACATTTTTGCCTGTGCCAAAACCTCATATATTCTTTTTCATCCATTTTTCTGACATTTCCAATTTGCAACTGCATCCTGCCAGGCTATCTTATCTTTCACCAATATGTTCCTGCCGTGCATCCCTAATTCCCAGCCACATTTGTTAGCAACTACTGTTTCAAACACTAGCCTCCTAACTCAGCAACATGTGAATCCATAACACATTTTCAAAAGTTGCACGCAGCATATCTGGTGAAATAAGAACATGTTGTATTACAACAGCCTTTATATAAATCCCTGATAAGACACAATCTTTAGAATATCCCCACAACCAGAAGTCACATGGATTTAGGTCAGAACATCTTCAAGGTCATGCATCTGTACATTATCTAGAGTAGAGGTAGTCATTATGGGTGGCACAGTGACTGAGTGGTTAGATCATTCACCTATCACCTAGGTGGCCCAGGTTCGATCCCTGGGACCCACATGTGGTATTCATGGTGGATGAAGTGGCATCTGGGCAGGTTTTCTCCACTTTTCTGGTTTCTCCTCCACTCATTCCACCAATTGCTCCATCATCACCTTTTCATTCATCAATTTTGCCTGCGTTTCATATCATCCTCTTCCTCACTTTCATACCTGGTGCTGGGCTGACCACCCGCTTCCAGGTCTTCACTCTGTCCAGTCCATAGGTTCCTGTGCTCTCCAACCAGTGTCTGACTTCAAAGTTCTAGGGGGTGTAAGTCCTACGTAAGGGGAGGGTAATCAGGTAAAGAAGAAGAGGTGGTCATTCCTGAAGGTTTCTTACAGCTAGCGTATGACACGTGTTACCCCATCTTGCATGAAAATAATGGTGTGTACAGTGTGAAAGCAGTATTAAAAAACTAAAAATTCTCAAAGTACCCTGCTTATATATATTCAAATATCTTAAATATGTAATAAGAAACCATACTGAAGAAAAAAATAAGAATATGCATAAGAATAATATGAGAACGAAACATAACTACTTTAGAAATGGGCTAACCTACAAAAGTGTTGAAAGTGTTGCAAGAGACCTATATAATCATTTAAAGAATTACCTACATGAAGAACAGAAGAAAATTACTGCAACAAAGATTTACCTGACCAAAAATGCTACCTACTCAATTGATGGAAACAAAATGTATGTCATAACTTGGTTTTGTAATATTACTCTTTCAAAAAATTACTTTTAGCTATCTAAGTCTAATCGGTAATGTAAATATATGTTTCATAACTTCAGGAAATTTGACAATGCTTTACTACCATTAGTGTTCTAAACTTGGATATTAACCTCTTCAGGGATATGGACGTGAAATCACGTCCATTTAAAATGACGGACGAGCGATATGGATGTGTATACACGTCCTGTGCATTTATGCATTTAACCCTTATTTATCCTCTATCTAACTCAACTTATTTTAATTTTCCCCCATTATGAAACATTTAATTAAATTCTATATGCTTTACTGACTTACCTTTATATGTTCCTTCTGCAGTGATATGCCTCAAAACAGGGATAAACACACAAGGGCACATCTCCACATTCGCCACAGATCATCCCAGTTTCCTTACGGATTCCCTTCTTGCGGCACACGAAACACCTTCGAGATGGGCGGGACTTCTTTGCTGTTGACGGTATCCTTTTAGGATAATGTTTTCCTTGAAGTTGGAGGGGTGCAGGGGTTTTGGATTTTCTACCCCCAGTATGAAGAGGCCTCTCAACCTGGTATTGTTCAATTAGGCTGCGAGCTATTGATAGTCGAAAGTCCAGGTAGGTCATTGTCTTGTGTGGGTTTAGAGCTCTCCAAATTACCAAACAATTGTATATGGTTATATCCAGCTGGTGCAAAAATACCTTTTTATACCATTTCACTGTTTTTCATAAAGAGGGATATGCTTGCAATACCTGATCTACTAGATCGACACCATCCATGTGCATATTGTATTCCTGGATAACGTCAGGCTTGAAAATGCACATTTTGGTATGGGCATCTGTTTTTCCAGTGTCAATCATCAAAATCTTAGAGCTGCAATTGGATAATGCCGTAACTACCCTCCTGTCCTGCCAGGCAAGGTAGGTCAAAGGTGGGAGCTGACGCACCTCCATTTCCCCTCTCCTTAGAGCCTTCGTATTCACATCTTTTGGCAAACCAATACGATTTGAACGTACTGTTCCAATTGCATTAGTCTTTCTTTTGTGTAAGGCCATGAATAATTTAGGAGAGCTGTACCAGTTATCTAAGTACACAGTCCTACCCTGATCAAGCACAGGTTCCATTAGGTGCATTACTATGGAGCCAGATAAGCCCAAATCTTTGTCTCCAGTATTGTCAGTCCCTTGACCAGTGTAAATGCAGCTATTGTAAAGATATCCCGTTTTACTTTCACAAACATCAAAACTCTTTATGCCAAATCTAGCCCTTTTTGTTTTGATGTATTGCTTCCAACCTAAGCGGCCCTTCCAAAGCATTAGGCTTTCATCAACAGTGACCTTTTCACCAGGCACATAATTTTCTTTAAATTTTGAAATAATATAATCGAAAACAGGCCTAATTTTGTGGAGTTTGTCATTTACATTCTCTGTGCAGGTGAAATGAAGGAAACGCAAAATTGACGTAAACCTGTTATTTGACATGCATTTTCCAAAAAAAGGAGTAGCTAGCATGTCATCTGTGGACCAATACATGTATAATGCAGGTTTACGAATAACACCCATAAGTATAATTAGACCAATTAGCCTGTAAATCTCATTGAGTGTTACTTCTGTCCACCTTTGAATTCTGCTCTTAGGCCCTAATTTACCTTTAGAGAGCAGGTCTTCCTTCACCTTACACGCATATACATTTGTTTCCGAAACAATGAGAGACACTAAGTCGGTAGTAAAAAATTTTGTAAAAATGTCAATTGGTTGGCTGTCAGAAGTCAGCTGAGCCTGGGATTGAACACCAGACCCTGTGCTCGTGAAGATGTGCCTGTTTGTATTGCAATTGTTTTCAGCACACCACAATGCTGACTCTTCACGAACACCTGAAGGAAGTTGGTCACATTCTTCCTCACTGCTACTCGTACCTATATCCTCCACACCTCCCTCAAATTCAGAAAATTCGCCATCAATATCCAAATCGCTGTCACACAGGAAGAAGTCCTCCACATTATCGTGTGTAATTTCAGAAGCCCTTACACTTCCACCACTTGCTAACCTTTGTGCAACACTGCTTGTTGATACCATGTTTTAGCTCTGAGATGTAACACTCAAAAGCTTCTCACTTCAGCTACAAGCAGGAAAGTATACGTATGCATTTCAAGAAAGAAACAAATGGAGCCTGTAAGCTATATCCAAGTTATGAAACACGTGTAAGGAAAAATTGCAAAACCTGCTTTATTCTGATGACTCATAAACCACGCATACAGTAGTGTTCTATTTCACATTGTACTGTGATTTGCTGACGCATAGCTCACACATACAATGGGTCCACTACTGTTTCTTTCCGAGAAATTATATTAGGCGCCTTCGACAAAGCAAAGTTAACTTTTTACCACAGTGAAACAAATAGTGCCATTTCAACGATTTGTAAATGCAACTCAACATTGTTGATGATGTACATGTATACTGCATATAATGAGTTTTATACCAGTTTTTGTTTCATTAAAATAACTTAAAATTTACGCAAAATACAGCTGTGTATTTAGGAAGCACTTTTAGCGCATTTAACAATTTAAATGCCCTGCGCTGGATATTGGGTATCCGTTCTCGGCCTGCGGAGCTTTTAAATGGCTGTCGCTCAAGAGGTTAACTATTAGATATGTTTAGTTCTTCCGGACTTGTAGGCCGTGGTCTAGAAGGCATTGTAGATACCAACGTTTCACCAACTACTGCGCTTGGGCATGCTAAGGTCTTTTCAATTAAAGTCTGGTTTCTATCAAAATTAACTTTATTTAAATTAAGATAACATATAATCACACATTATCTCACTTTTTAAACATGCTCTTGAAGTCAACAGGACATCAGGACATGATCGTGAAAAAGTTTTGTTTTATAACTATTTCTGATGCAAAGTTCAATGGCATCACTTTTACAATAAGTGTTGGTATTTCTTACACTTACTTATATTTATATCCATTACTCAGGGGTCTCCATCTAGGGGATATGTGAATGGCGACCACAAGGTACCCAAGCTGAGCAGAACATTACTTCCACTTACTGGTGTTTTGCTCCTCACTGTAACTTTTCTATCTGACGTTACCTTGGTCATCTCTTGTTCTCTTCCGACCCCAATGCTATTAGGGTTCCCGAGGGCTAGGGAGTCTTTATTTTTCCAATCTCTCCATTTCTGTATAAAATATTAACCCTTAACATGCTGACCTGTCATGGCATGTAAATACGTCCTGTGATTGGTAATCAGAGGATATGGTCGGTGAATTTATTTTGTTAATTCTCCCGGTCAGGTTGGTGAGACCCGTAAACCAACGACAGGTGTGGT
The DNA here is from genome assembly GCA_030765045.1 of Tenodera sinensis. Taxonomy (NCBI): domain Eukaryota; kingdom Metazoa; phylum Arthropoda; class Insecta; order Mantodea; family Mantidae; genus Tenodera; species Tenodera sinensis. The sequence goes on from CM060961.1 coordinate 18,036,269, forward strand.
CCTCCAGACATTCTGGGGGTTGTGAGAGAGCGATGTGACCGCCAAAGCATAAAAATATGGTGCTCTCTAAAAAGCGGTTACTATACTGCTATTGCTCTATCAGTGAAAAATATTGGAGAGCAAGAGGATTAATGACTTTGTTGTCAGAAATCCAGCATTAGCTAACAACAACACATTTTTTTTACTCTCTCTACTACGCATAGTAAAATAGAGGAAGCATTGTATTCCACTCAAAAATTTGATGTTGAGATTTCACCACAAATATATGTTTTGAGGCTCCCTGAATACAAAAAAAAGGGCATTTTTAGAAAAAGTTCTGTGTGTGTGTTTGTCTTTAAAAAGGATGCAACATGAAGATTTTGAAGTAATTCCTCCATCCTAAGCAATTAAAATGCCATATGTTTGAGACATTTTTATGGAAAATGAAATATATATCTTGAATTTTCTGGCTATAGCCCATGTAGCCCTATTCACTCTGGATGACTTTTGCATAACTGGTAAACCGTAAGAGATAGACTATCTAGACTTTTAAATCTACTATACAAAAAATGTAGATCTAGCTAAAACTCATTCTAAATGAAGAGAAATTTGCAGGATATTCCCAGAAAATTCAAAATATACATTATATTTGAAAAACAATTTGGGCATATATTTTAATCAAATTCATTATAACTATTTTTCAAAAACTCAAGAGTAATGAAGAGGTTTCATGTAATAGTTTGAAATGGGAGGATTTTTTCAAAATCTTTGTATCGAAGCTTAGAAGATCCTAAACTTAAATAGCAAGTTTGGAATTTAACCAACTTTTCATTTTTGAGTTATGCTGTTCACAGAGACATAGATCTTTTGCTAAAAATGCTTTCTGGATTCAGAGGGCCCTCAAAACGATGCATTTCTGGTGAAATCTCAGTATTTAAATTTTTGGGTGGAATACAATACTTCCTCTTACATACTATAGGCAACTGAGTACTATACATAATTTTGTTACAAGACATAACTTCTTATTGTCATAAATGTCAAGTCTGGTTACTTAAGGATTTAAGAATTTTGGTTTGCTAACTACCCATATAACCCAAATTATCTGGATTTTTTATTTTCCAGGTTGCTTTTTGTCCCAGTTAGTCTGGATAAACCAGGTTTTACTGTACATATATTAAAACTTTGTTGTTTTGGTTTACTTTCTTGGTTATTGTGAATTATCCTTTTAACTCTTTCACTACTGAGATATTTTGTCACATATGCTGCTACTCCTCTAATTCCTGAACTGGTTTTCACATCTCCTTTCTGAGGCACCTTGGCCGAAGTGATTTGGATAGCCATGATGGTTAAGGCAACATGCAATGAACTGGCCATTCATTCAAAGCCAAACTTCACAAGTTCGAATCCCAGCAATTGCAGTCAAATGTGCCTGTGGTAAAGGAAGGGGAGGGCCCAAGCACAATAATCAGCGTAAACATTACAGTTTTAGTAGAACAATTTAATACTTTAATTTAATATTTTTACAATAGGAAATGACTGCAAATGCTTGAATTCAATTTATTTAGATTAGCATAACAAGGAAAATATCTCAACAGTGAAAGAGTTTAATTTAAAAGGTGAGTCAATAACACTGAACAACACTTACAACATAATTTTCCGGAATGCGTTTCGAAGGTTAACTTTCCTCCATTATCAACCGGACAATTAATTACAACAACACTGTTTGCAAACTTCTATGAAAGGAATATAGTGAAAGAGTTAACCAAATATTCTCTAAACATTTTTTTATTTATATTATTTTCAACAGAACTTACAACTGTAAAACAGCTTGCCATTAAGCAACACTAATATTAATTAACAGTTAATAAATATACAATAAACAATAAAAGACAAAGTAGAAGTGCATAATCAACATAATTGTTATGCACTGTCTTATTATGCACCCATCTTTTCTGTAACAATTTTAAGCTTAACTTCTTCTTATGCAGCAAATAACTTCTGCTATCATCTTTTATGTTTTTTTGGTAGTTCTAGCGGCTTTATGTTCAGCTCTCGGTGAAGTTCTGTTAAAGGTTGCTCCCAGCGACGTTCAAAATATACATTCATTAAAAACTTGCTGCTATATCCAGTCTGTATGGCCCAAGGTAGATGATACTTTACATAATTTGCTCTTTGCCTGCAACAGAAGGCAAATTTAACATTTTAGAGGTAGTTACCTTTCTGAATACCTACCCTCTTGGTATCTTTAATTTATTTTTTACCTTCTAGAGTGCTTAACTGTATTAAATTGAAGCAGTCGTATTTCACACAAATATTCAATAATAAGGAATACTCTAAATACCAGAAATACAAATTTTGAGATTCCCTGAATTCAAAGAAAAGTATTTTTAGAAAAAGGTTCAAAGTGTAGCATAACTCAAAATCGAAAAGTTGGTTAAATACCAAATTTGGTACTTAAGTTCAGCATCTTCTAAGGATGCGATACAAAGATTTTCATGAAAATCCCCCATCCCAAACGTATATTCAGGTATGGGTTGATTTTATGAGGTAGCAATTCATGTGTATTAGAAGTACTAAGGGTTCAAAAAAAGTAATTAGAATTCTATCTGATGCTAAAGTAAAGGATCATTGTAGTCTTTAAAAAAATAACCCTTAATGCAACCGCCCTTCATGGGGCAAAGCTTATCCCTGGTCATTGTGTCCCCCACCTCTGCCCACTACAGGTGTCATGAGTGGAGTGCAAAACTGGAGAATGGGACGTGGTCAGTGCCCCAAGCCCTCCCAGCCAGTTATGCAGCCTTGGTGACCTGGGGTCACTACTTCTTTATCAGTAGCCCCTTAATTGGCCCCTCAGGCCAATGAGGTCTGTGCACCCTGTGCACAGTGGGGAAAAAAATCCACATACCAATACCAGGGATTGAACCCATACCCCTCACACCAGAGGCAAGCACACTAACACTGCGCTACAGAGGCAGTTAAACTAGCTTTCACGTGGAACATTTTTTCAAAAATGTTGATTTTCTCAAAAATAGCTCTTAACAACTGTGCACTTTTCTCCTCATCTTTCAAAGATGTTCCACCCCCTTCAAATTCCTGAAAGCAAAGATAAACTGTGGTACAGGAAGAAGCAATGTCCCCAAAAGCCTGTTGCAAATATTCAAGACTTTGGCACTGGTTTAACCTACTGTTAAAGTTGTAGAAAATCGTTAAGCAAAAATGCTCTCTTCCCAGCTCCATTGCAGGGACTGACTACCTGCACGCCATGGGTTGTTCACTCTCGCGCTGCTGGAATTCCTGGGGCGGGAGAGTCACTACCTGATACCAGTTTACTCACAAAGGATGGGGCTACCCCATCCTGTATTCAATTCAAGTGGATCAACTTTCATTTTCTCACATCTCAAAATTTTTGTAGTGACCCTCGTATCCTACATCTCTTGCTCCTAACGCTGACTTGCAAATAAGCCACCAAAGTTGCAGAGTTTTGTTGCAAAACCTAATGTTATATAATATCATAAGACTCTGCACCAGCTCATAAGGCTAAATACATGCAACAGTGGCTTAAGGACAATGTTCCCAAGTTTACAGCACACCAAGATTGGCCATTGGATCTGAATCCACTGGATTGTCAACATGGGACAGTAAAGCTCGCTCAACACGACCCAGAAATCTGGAGGACCTAAAATGAAATTTGACATGAACTGTGAGGAATTTGGATATAAATGTTATATGTGCTGCTATGAGTGATTGGCTGTGCTGTTTGAAAGTCTGTGTGGCCTCAAAGGAGCACATTTTGAGTAAATATCTGTTCTTTGTATTCACTATATTATAGTTTCTGATTCAACTTTTATGCTGTATTTGTATTTCATTTCCATACAATCTCTGAAGTGACATACTAACTTTGGAGCTAAGCGTATAGCGCCAAACAATGCCCCTCCGATACACATGGGGAGATGGGTCTGAATTGCCTCCACCCATTTTACAGTCACCTCACCTGAAAAAAAAAAATTTAGATATTAGTAATTGCATATATCATCCATAAACTTGCAACCCATGTATCTCCATTTTACTAAACTATCTGTAAAACAAATCTGATGTGTTATACCCATATGACTTTCTCTACTCTTGTACTAACCATTCATACAAACTCTTATTCCTCTGTTCACATAGTTGAGATAAACATTTGCACAAATTATCTTATTCAATATTTCCTTATAGGTGCAAGGGGAATATGGGAATACAGTAGACTTTGAGCGATAGTCAAATCTTTTAAAGCTGGTCGCTATGTGAAGGCTTTGAAATTCTGTTCTCTTTGCACAGTCAAAAAAGTGAATAACTACCTTCCATTTGAGAAAAGTTTAAACTCGCACAAATAAGAAAGAATATCTCCAAAATGATTCACTCCACAAAAAAATGCATTTGAATATGTGTTTTAACGAGATCTACAATTTTTGTATAGTAAGATTTGATCTATCTCTTACAGTTTACCAGCTATGCAAAAGTCATTCAGAGTAAACGGGACTATGTGGGCTATAGTGAGAAAATTCAAAATATACATTTAATTTGCCATAAAAACATCTTGAACATATACACACATAAGGAACTTTTTCTAAAAATGCTTATTTTGGATTCAAGGGCCTCAAAACATGTATTTCCGGTAAAATCTCGACAGCAAAATTTTTGGGTCGAATACAATACTTCCCTTACTTATTATATGCAGTAGAGAAAGTAAAGGGTACAAATAACATTTTTTTTACTGCTTATGCATAATAACTACTTGCCTCATGTTAACATAGATGCATGCTCTTTTACTATAAATTTTGCAGTTTTAATGGTTATGATATGGAAACTAACAGTTTCCTCTTTCCATAGAGACTGTACGTAAACTTAAAGAGAATTATTTGGTTGACTCTAAGTGCTGCAGCAGCACAGAGATTCTGGTATGTAGTTTTGGATAGATTAGTGGGTGGAGTAGAGCATAAGGTTCAGAACAGAAACGCTACAGTTTGGAATGGTCCATGCGGCTGCATTTTGTTGTAGATCCAACAGGGAATAAAAGCTTTTCTCACCCTCTATCTGCACCACTCGCTCTCATCCTAAGTGGCTGTGATGCTCTGTCATATGGATTCTTTAGCTTCTTAAAATTAAATGGTACATATTACGTAGACTTCCACGGCCTTTGTCCATTACTTCTTTCTTGTTTCCGGTATGGGCCACATCTTGTTGGCTTTTTTAACAAATTAAAAATTATGCTGACGTTTTGCACAAAACTATGTTCGACTTAATTAAGAAAATTGAAGCTATTAACAGTGAAGCAACAAGATTCTAAAGTAAGAACAAATTAGAAACTAAAAACTTTACTTATCTTGACTCCAACTCATTCTCAAAGCTTTTGAGAATGAGTTGGAGTCAACTCGAAACTTGAGTCAGTTTTGCAACAAGAACTTGCAACATTACTAAGATAACTAAGATAAGTGAAGTTTTTAGTTTCTAATTTGTTCTTACTTTAGAATCTATGTTCAACTTCTTCAATGGGCGACTGCAAAAAATCCATCCAATTAGCCACTGCCTAATCAGATTGGCCTCGTCCTGTCCCACTCGCAATCCTATTGGTTTCTTCTACTCCAATAGGAAGTTGATCTGCTAATAGGGTCTTCTATATCATGTTGAGTGTCATGGCTTTTTAAAGAAAAGAGCAGTCTGAACTGTGACACATGCAAACCACTCAACACGATGTGGAAGACCTTATTAGCAGGTCAACTTCCTATTGGAGGAGAAGGAACCAATAGGATTACAAGTGGGATGCGACGAGGTCAGTCAAAGTAGGCAATGACTAATTGGATGGATTTTTTGCAGTCGCCCATTGAAGAAGTCAAGCATAGGTTTGCGGCAAAACGTCAGCATAATTTTTAATTTCTTAAAAAAGCCAACAAGACATGGCCCATACCGAAAGCAAGAAAGAAGTAAATGGCACATACTTCTTCAGAATTCAGATATTTAGCATTACAGAATATAAACAATTTACTGTAACCAAATTCACGTCATCTGCAACCTAATATTATATGTAGCCATTACTTCCCAAAATAGGAAACATCTATGAGGTAAACAAAGGCAAGAAGCAGCCCCAAGCATGTGACCACAGTAAATGCTCTCATTGGCCCAAACTCCAACATTAAGACTAAAAGTAGGCAATCAATTTCATCTTTACTTTGTGTTATTACTGTTAAAATGGCTAATGGACATGTTTAATTTTTTCATTGCAATACACTACATTTTCACTGTGATTAAGAACTATAAACCAATCAGTTTGCCATCACTTATGCTGTGCATTCATTGCATGGAGTAATACAAAAATATGTTTCTTAGAGCAGATCTAGTATAAATATCTTCTACTTACTAAATATGGCTGTCTTAATAGAATCCTTCTAATGTAATGTGTAAAATACATGGACTATCCATCATTCACTCAGTTTATCTCTGTGTTTCTTTGGTGTGACAACTTATAGTAGGTAAATTCATGCATGTATGAGGCTTGTTAATATCTCTCTTTCTTCTCCCCTCCCCCCTCTCTCTGTCACATACATCCTCCTCCCTACAAGACAAATTTTTGCTTAAATTCTAAAGACTCATACCTAATACTCACCTAACATGTTTGTTGGCATTTCAAGTATAGTATGAAAGAGATCATGGACTTCTCTGTACCTCTGCATAACATAGGCCAGCTCCACATCATCCACAAATTGAACTGGTGGGCGAGAATCTGGAGTTACTTTCTTTAAAACAAAATAAAACAAATAATATTAGAACTACTGCGTTCTACAATAAAACATATTCATAAATGTTCAATATTTGGTTTCCAGAATATGGCATTACTTTTTAAGTCCTCTAAAAATAAAAATACTGTGCACAGCACACAACAAAGGACGGTTGGGGCCAAGCTACTTCACACCACATAGCAGTTCGGTGAGCAAACAAAGGTGCAAATGCAAATCTTCCCCACAACACTCACGCAAGGAAACACATGATTAACAACAATCAAGCCGCAATGCAAAGGGTTTCCAGAGCCTTTGAGAAAGATCTGGCTACGTCATCACCGGCATGTTCGTGGAAGTCAAGAAAGGTCTGTGTGACATCATCCCTGCTATATAAGAAGGCGAGGAAAAAGCAGAGGGAGAGTTACAGTTTCAGTTTTGAATATGTCAGCATATCAGTGGTAAGGTTGTTGTGAGGAAGACTTAATGAGCATGGAGTGATTCTATCATTGGAATTAGTGTGTGAGAGACAGAGAAAGTGAAGAAACAGATTAAAAAGACTGAGTCAAGGTTATGAGAAGCTGCCATTACAGACAAATCAAAGTATGATATATCTCTCACACATGTTTCGTACATACATGCTCTTTAGGTGTATGAAAATACTTCCTTATGTCACTACAACTGTTCCACTGTAAATTATTGACTTGATATGAGGGTCACTACGAATGTTTTGAGATGTGAGAAAATGAAAGTTGATCCACTTGAATTGGATGCAGGATGAGATAGCCTCATTCTTTGTGAGTAGCTTAGGTAGTGACTCTCCTACTCCAGGAATTCCAGTGGCACAAGAATGAACAACCCACAGTGTGCAAGTAGTCAGTCCCTGCATTGGAGCTTGGAAGAGAGCATTTTAGCTCAAAAATGTTCTACAACCTTAAAAGTGGGTTAAATTAGTGCCAAAGTCTTGAACATTTGTCACAGGCTTTTGCGGACATTGCTCCTCCCCATGTCACAGTATTTTGGTGGTTCCATGAATTTAAGAGGTGCCAAACATCTTTGAAAGATGAGCAGAGAAGCATGCATCTGGCATCAGCAGTGACTGAGAAAAACATTGCAGCGTTGAGAAAAGTGCTTCATGAAAATAGTTGCACAACATTTAAAGAAATTGAGGCAGCATTGCAGATTGGATTGCCAGCATTTTGAAAATCCTCCATGAATTCCTTTATGTGAGGAGGATCATGTCCCAATGGGTGCCTCACAATTTGACAGAAGAATAAAAACATGCCCATGTTGAATGGTATGAGAAAATGCTGGCAAGATCTGAAGAAGGGGACTCCAAAAGGGTTTCTGACATTGTCACAGATGGTGAAACCTGGATTTATTAGTTTGATCTGGAGACCAAGTGGCAATCAGTGGTGTGGATATTTTCTGATGACAATCCATCGACAAAAGTAACATGTCACCAAAGTGTCCATAAGAAAATGGTGGCTTCATTTTTCCTAAAGGATGGTTTTGTGGCAACCATTTCTCTGAAGAAGCAAAGCATGGTTACCGCTAATTGGTACACCACAGTTTGCTTGCCAAGCTTCAAGAATGGTGACTACGTGCAGGATTTCGAGGGATCCTTCTTCATCACGACAACATGTCTGCACATGCGGTAAGCATTACTGCTCAGCTCCTGGAGTCTACAGAGGTCAAACTTATGAGTGACTTATCCACCATGTGGTCCTAACATGGCCCCATGTGACTCGTTTCTGTTCCTGATGATAAAAGAATTGCATGCCTGGAAAGAGTAAAAATGCTCTCTTCCAAGCTCCAGGGTACCTACACGCTGCAGATTGCTCATTCTTGCTCTGCTGGAATTTCTGGAGTGGGAGAATCACTACCTAATACCAGTTCACTCAAAGGAGGGGGATATCCCATCCTGCATCCAATTAGAATGGATCACCTTTCATTACTTACATTTCAAAACTTTCATAGTGACCCTCGTAAGCTCAAATTTAAAGCAAATTTTTTAATATTAATTTAAGCACACTTAAACACCATCAGTCTGGGCTGGGTTTCAACCCGTAACTTTGGGGTCAATAGGCCAACACCTAAACTACTAAGTCACCCAGATCAACACAAGTAATAGAAGCATTCTACTATACCATACATTGTAAATAGGAAAGACAATGGCACTATTAATGTAAATTAGTGGCCAACTAGAAAGAAAAATTAATTATTAATGTTGCCTCTAAAATATAAAAATATGACTCGATAGGGATTTTAAATCCAAGAATAGAAGATCAGAATTTACATGCAAGCATAACGCCAGCAATGTAACTTTTGTGCTTTCTATACTGATGCTAAAAACAGAAAATATCTACTGTCTGACCAGCAGAAGAAGGCAAGCTGGAGGATTTTTTTTTTTTTTGCAGTGTTTAATGCCCGCTTTTACTACTACGGCACTGCAGGTGGTGACACCGATGATACATAGAATGAAGATTGGAGCACCGGTGGAATGAGATGGAGGGGAAACAGGAGAACCTGGAGGAAACCCGCCCCAACGCTGCTTCATCCACCATGAATCCCACATGTGGTTGCCTGGGATTGAACCCGGGCCACTTTAGTGAGAAGCGAATGGTCTAACCACTCAACGGCGCGGCAAGCGGAGGAATCTGATATGTAAACATTTTTTTACCATCCTCATGTTTTTGCATACTAGCATCATACAATGTACAATACAGTACTGTCAGATAAATGTGCAATACCTACAAAGCAATTACATACAAGTATAGATGTGGCAACATGGGTGAGTAAGCCACTAGTCTTCAATAAATGAAGTAGCTTTCATAATGCAAGGAAAACTATCAGATTATATGTTTAGGAAAATGAAAATGCAGGGTTCAAATGAACTTATAGATTGTCTAAGACCATTAAAAGGCACTGACTTACGTTTACATCCAGGAATGATATGTAAGCTCTCCCCAATGTACCATCAGGCATTTGCCTCAGTTTGTCTAAATCCACAATGCGTGAATTGATACGAGGTCTAGTTCTATGAAGAAAATGGAGAAAGAATTAATTTTAAACAGCACTGTAAATAATTAGGTTCACATTATTTCTTTATGTGCAAAACACAAAATATGTTCAATTATTTTATACAAATAAAAATGCCTTGAAAACTTTTACATTTCTAACCTAAACTCCAAAAATCTGGTATGTTACATTTACATGACTTTCTCTACCAACTATCATTTATTCTTATGGATCTTGTAGAGCCTAATCTTCCAAAAGCTTATTTTTCTATCTATTTCACTCTTCTTAAAATAAACCTTTAAAGAAATGGTTTCATTATAATTGACTTTTTGCATATGAATGCTCTTTAACTGGTGTGGTTCTCACTGTTCCATTCTATATTGAGCGTGAAAGATGCTTGATTTTGTTCACCACCCTCTTTATCACACTTGAGGTTCCTTTACTGCCATATATCTACAATACAAAACCACCATTTTTGAGTAGTGTTTAACACATACTTTTACTACATGTAGTACCACAGGCAGTGACACTGATGATACATGGAAATTAACATGGAGCCCTGGTGGAATGAGATGACAGGGGAAATTGGAGAACCCAGAGGAAAACTGCCTTTGCACTACTTTGTCCACCACAGATCCCACATGCAGTTGCCTAGGTTCTAACCCAGGCCCCTTTGGTGAGAGATGAATGGTCTAATCATACAGCCACAGTGTGACTGTGGGACCACCAGTGTTATAGGTAGAGGAGGTATCAGGGTTGCCAACCCGTACGATAATTATGGGGGCATACAATAATTATAATGTTTGTACGATGGTTGCCAACCCGTACAATAATTATGGGGGTGTACGATAATCTGAATGTATGATAGTTCGATATCGGCGAAATATCATTTTCACTGGTTTGTCACACCAGCAAAATGAAACAAATTACAAATAGTGACACCTTTTGCCCTCATAGCCTGCCTCCACCCCTCTAAGGCAACCATTTTATATCATACTAATCCTTCTTCCCTTTATCCTCTTGTTGCCAGTGTGTCCAATCTCAATGAAGAAGGCACTGTTCAGAAAATTGATGATCAATGGAGAAAACTCGGAATACGTGCCTGAATCTGACAGTTTCTGGAGTGCTGTTAAACACATGTGTCACCTTGGTGGAAATACTGATTTCAAAGAACCAGCGGCCTTTGTATTATCAGTGATTTCATTCGTATAATCTGTTGTCCCACAAAGACACTTCTTGTGAAAGTTTTTTTTCCAAAGTAGGTTTAATAAAAACCAAAATTAGAAACAGATTGGCGCCAGATGCGGTAAATGGACTTATTTGGTCGTCGCAGCTTATGAAAGAATGTGGTGGGTCCGAAAATCTGCAAGTTACCGAGATCTTAAAGTTTATCTCAACAACAAATTTGTATAATGCTGCAACAGTTGAGGAAGATGATGAACTTTCAGATGAACAGTGCAAGAAACACAAGTACTAAAGTTGTAATACTGATTGAGGTCATCAATCTTGTCAGTGGATACCATAAACATCAATATTATTACATTTTCATAAGTGTTATGCTGATGCATTTATTGTTGTAGCATTTGGTTTATGATGTATGATAATTTTGAATCCAAATCTATAATTTTGAGTGGCTGGTACAATAATTTTACTTTTAAATGTTGGCAACCCTGGGAGGTATAAAGGATATTGAGTCGACGGTCAGATGTTTAAAAGCTAGTCAGTATTATTATGTTGGCCTTGAAATTCTATATGCTTCCATATAGACATTGTGAGAAACAACTGAATAGTGACAGTGCTTTAAGAAAATCACAAAGTTTTGAAAAATTCAAACCAGTAATAACGGCTTCATGGAAGTGACTTATGCTACGAAAAAAGTTATTTTAAATAAGCTGTGGGTTTTAAAGAGTTCTACATCTTTTGTGTTTCAAGTTTCTCCTTATCTCTTATAGTTTACCCAACAATCAACCAACACCATGGTGCAACAGCCCTTTTGGAACCAAGGCCTACTGCCAGGCTGCTGCATTCCCCACTTCTGCCCATTCCAGGCATCGTGAGTGGGGTGCAGAACTGGAGTGTGGGATGTGGTTGTGTCCCTGTACCTCCCAGCCAGTTATGTGGTCTTCGTAACCAGGGACCGGTACTTCTCAATCAAGCAGCTCCTCATTTGACCCCTCAGGGATCTAACGAACTGAGTGCATCCCAGACCAGGTCTCCCAGCAGGAGAAACTGCTCACACTGGTACCGGGAACTGAACCCCGGTCTCCCGCTGGTAAGCAGCAACACTGCCACTGCGCTAAGGAGATGATCTTTATAGTTTATCCATTACACAAAATTCCTTCCACATGAAGCGCACAGGTTATTCCCAGAAAATTACTATACTATTATTTGTTATATAAATATATTAAATATATGGTGTTTACTCAAAATTGTCAGAATCACTTTTGAAAAGATGAAAATATAAGCATTTGTTCTGTACTAAGGATAGTTTGGGGTGGCATGAGTTTTTTGAATATTTCTGTGTTGCATCTTCGGATGATAGTGAACTATGTGATATCTACCTAAGAATTTCTTGTCCTTCACTATCTTGCTGCATTTTTCTCTGCATGTATTTAATGGCACTTTCTCCTGGTGCTTCACCCATTACTGCTATCATATCCCCTCTTGATGGGTCCAAAAGTGACATAGTTGCTGATCCTATCGTCAATAACATTTTCTGGAATCCTGTTGTTTTAATGTGCACAGAAGCAAAATCTTCTTCAAAGCTTCTGTGCTGGTCACTGGGAGAAACTTCATGATTGGCTGTACCCCCATAATACCTGCCTATTATTTTCTTAACACACCATGTTGCAGGATTTCTTTGTAATACCTTCTGCATCCTGGAAAACAGGGCACAATTAACATAAAAGGCTGTAAATGTTTATGCTGCAAGTGCACTAAAAGTATTCCTCAGAACCAATTATGTCAAAATGGGATCCTTTGAACATACACAAACAAATAGCTGTAACTATTCTTTCATTAGCTATGATGAAAGACTTGTGAAACGCCTTTAAAGTATGATATGTTAAGTATTATATGTTAGACCAGAATAGCTGATTAAATTGCAAGAAGCTTATTGCACACTACCTCTATGACTACAAGTATCCTGGCTTTTCAACCTAAAGGTCCCAGGTTCAATTCCCTATACTCCACAGAATCTGGTAGTATGAATGCAGGAGTGAATATATGTTCAATGTAAACTTCAATTATAAAATCAACGTTAATAAACTCTACAGTTCAGAGATTAAGGAAAACATTGGTAAGTTATATCTCTTCTTAAGCCAAAATCTTCATATGAACCATAGAAATGAAAGAGGGCTATACCAATAAAACAATTTAAAAAATCTGATGTATTGCACTCATGTAACTTTCTCTACTCTTGTACAAATTATTCTTACAAATGCTTATTTCTCTACTTCCTATTAATTGAAATAACATTGGTAGAAATTATCTTATTACTAATTTTCTTGTAGGTGTAAGGGAAATATGGGAATACCAAAGGCTTTAAGTGATAGTTCAAATCTTTTAAAGCTGGTCATTGTGTGATAACTTTGAAATTCTGTTCTCTTTGCATGCCCAAAAAATAAAAAATGAATGCCTTTCCTTTTGAGAAAAGTATAAGAAAACTTAAGGCAAATAACAAGGAATATCTCGGAAATAGTTCACCATAAATTTGTGTGTTTTACTGAGATCTACAGCTTTTGTGTAGTAAGATTTTGTCTGTCTCTTACGGTTTACCAGTTATGCAAAATTCGTCAGGAATGAAAAGGACTTCTGAGTTAATGGGGAAGGGTCAAGCTCTGCAGCTGGTTAATAACTGGGAATTTTCTTTCATCATGGATAAATTGGTTTTGCATTTTGCACAGGCCAATATCAAAGCAAAATCAGTAATTGTAATAGCACCTGAATTCCATCCTTTTGAGGTCTTTTTTCTTTTTACTGCTAGAACGGAAGAAAGTACCCATTCTTTGGAGACAAAGCTTCTAATACAATTAAATGTGCGCAATTGGGACATAGTTTGTATTTGGAACTCAAAATAATCAAAGTGTTTAAAATACTGAGTATAAAGTGTGTCACATAAACCTAGAGCAACCTGGGGAAAGGTAAGAATGAAATAAATAAGATTAAGGAAAATACAATTACTCTGCTTTTCTTGATCATCAGGCGTATGACGAAAGATGTTTCTTCTTCCTTCTTAACAGCTGTCATAGCAAATGAGAAGTATAACATTACGAATGTGCCAGTTGTCCATTTTTCATGATCCCGTTGGATGGTCCCCTATGCTGATCGTACGACGAGAAGTAAAATCAACCCATTTAGCGAATTTTACCCACCAGAATGCTGGACATCTACACATTTTTACACCGTTCTAAACTAATATTTCAGTTTGATTGCAAACGTTTAAGTAAAAATTGGAGTGCTGTCCGCGTTTGCCTATCCTTAACCCCAATGTATCCGGAGTAGGAAAAAAGTGTGCATTTGGAACATATACTTTGCTTTTATATCTTGCTACAAAACTATGTAGGAGGCAACTTTCGTCGTTCCACTTCCGTACTACCATGTCATACCTTCTGAAACTCCCGGTAGCAGCAGCTGGCTTTATTTTATCCGCAGCCGCACACTTCCTGAAGTCGAAGTCGTTATTGTTTTGTTCCTCCCTCCCCTTTCTCGTCCGGAACGAGAATAATAACGCAATCTACGTTAGGAAATTGACATCGCCCAGAATGAGAGAAGGGAAGTTGGCGTTGTCATTTTAGAAACTGGAACAAATTACTCATATTTTACTTAGTATCTACTGGTGTGATTTATCCAAATAGGAGGAAGGATTATGCGCATATAATAAACGGCCTTGAAAGCATTTAGTGTGGCCTATTAACGAAGGAAAGATGTCTGTGAGTGCCAGCGCTGAAAATCTCTCTAGTGACAATCAAGTATGTAAAATTATAGAAAACCTCGTAGTTTACGTACTGTGTTTTGGTGTATTATATACTAAGCAATGATTAACTTTTGTGAACGGTACTGTTAGAACATTGAAGAATCCCGTTGCTGCTTTCGTAGCCTTGTTTGCGTAATTTTTACAAGTGGCTTGAACACTGTTTACATTATAATTGGCTATACATACCAAGCGATGTAATGTAAACTTTTAACCTTTCTGTTAATCTAGGAATCTCAAGAAGTTGAGAAAATTGTTTGATGATAAGTTCAGTATATGTGTTTAATTACTGTATTCAAGAGCTTGACTGTTTCGGAATATGCTTTGTAAATAATGTTTTCAGTAGGTGTGTCTACCTTTCATTCATTGCCCTCTGCTTGCTTATCACATAGTGTAAAGCCAATAACAGCGTGTTATATTAGGACAATATCAGGGCTAAATTATATTGCTTCATTCGTGAACAGCTTTAACTTCTCTCTCTCTCTCTCAACTTATGTTTGGAAATTTGGAATATGCAGTCGTTAATAATGAATTACAAGTAAATTGGAAATATGTGCTCATAAAGTGATCGATCTGAGTATGTATATTTATATTTTTCTCATCATGGTTCATTTAATGAGGCACAAATCCTAAGATGGTCCATATTCACTGGTCTAATCATCTTGTAAGATTTCATACATTTAATAACATGTTTTATGATAATCTTAGCTTGTTCTGTAGATATTATCATCTAGAGATTTCTACCTTTGCCCAATCAACAGCAAGTCACATTCTTACAAAGCTTCATCTTGGAGATGGTCCAGCCAAAAGGGGGTGTTTTCTTACTGTAAATAAATGTTATTTCTGAATGCTACATATTCTTATGATAGTTATAGATTTATGAAAATGTGTAATTAATGTTTTTATCTATCATTTCATATTAATACAGTCAAGGCTTTAAATGCAGTAAAATATACAGAATGCATTCTTGCTAACAATGCCATCATGTTTGTTACACTTCTTGGTTGTATAATTTAGTTCTGTATAGTTATAACCTTTATAACATAATCCTGCTTGGATTCCAATAGAGAATGAGTGTAACTTAGAATTAAGGTTTAAAAGTTGTGTTTTAAAAGAATACTGAGAAATATATTCCTGTGATTAAGAGGAAAATTTTAACATTCACATTTCCATGGATTCAAAAACCTAAACTAAATTACCTGTATGGCTGCTCAACCTTGTAATGGGAATTTATGTTCAATGCCTTTTCTGTGAATGAAGTGAATTTAACAATCAATATTACACTAATTTTGCATTCATTCTGTAAGCTGTAGCTTTTGTTTAAATGCTACAGTGTGCTACATGAGCTGTAATAATATAAATTTTAGGTAAATGTTTACAAAATCAGCCGCTTGAGAAAACAAATGAAATATAGTGCAAGGGATGCAGTATTTATTGCTGATTACGATTTTGAAAGTTTTATTTGGCGGTCAAGCTTTGTTTTTGATTTATGAGCAAATTCCATACGTACAATGCAGTGGTTTTATTTCACTTATGCGGCATATATTTAGCAAATAAATGTTTATAAATGAGTTTAATATATGCTAGAATGATTAATGTATTTAAATTGAAATTGTTGCATAAACACTGACCAAGTTGTAAATATTTCGATAACACAGGACCCTGTCACCACACTCATATACATACACTAACCTAACGTAACCAAACATGTGCAAAATTTTGATAACACAGGACCCTGTCACCTCACTCATATACACTCGTTAACCTAACCCAACACAGGCAAAACGAAAACAAAGCTTGACCGCTAAATAAAACTTTCAAAATTGTAATCAGCAATAAAAACTGCATCCATTGCACTATATTTCATTCGTTTTCTCAAGCGGCTGATTTTGTAAACAATTGCCAAATTTTACCATGTAAAAGTCTTTTTACAAGCGAAAAATTAGAAACTGTTCACAACTGGTATAAAGAAATGAGCTTTACACCGTAGCTTTTGGACAAGAAACATAAGGTAATGTAGCATAAGTATTCCATAGCTGCACAATGCTGCTAAACCATGCCAACATTGAAGGGGGGAATGCACTAAATCCCCTATGTGCAACAGAATGTTTGGGAAATACGAATTGTAGCTGAGGATAGTTGATGCAACAGCAGTGGCCTATAAAGACAAGCATAACTTTCAAAAGGAAACAGAAATGAAAATGATATGATTGTATGTGGGAAGAAGCAAATGACCAGACAGGGAAGTATGAGAGGTGCTAGAAACTGGCATGAAGCAAAGATGTCCATTTTTTCATTCACTTTTATCTTTTAATTACTATTGATCATTTAAAATCATGTCACCAGTAATTGGCAACAATTTTGCAGTAAAATGAAACTTTTAAAGCTTACCATTTGTTAATCACACTGCCACATGTAATTCCATGGTAGAACTGTATTTACTGAATAAATATATACTAGACAATATATACTATGAGATTATGATTTAATACTTATTTCAGGTTATGGGATTTAAGCCTTTATAATGGAACTTTAACATAATTGGGGAATATATTCACATTTTAAGACTAGCCTAGCTCTGTAGCTTGGGGCAGTGTTTCTGCCTCACATCCAAGAGTTCGCAAGTTCAAATCTCGCCTTGGGTGAGTTATCCGAATAAGATTTTTTCCGAGGTTTTCCCTGAATCTGAGAAGACAAATGTCTGGTAACTTCAAGTGTATGATCTCGGACTCATTCAAGCATCATTTCACTCATTCACTGTATGATATGACACTACGTTGGAGGACATTAATAACAACAAAAAAAAAAAAGCCTATCTATCTGTTGCAGAATTGCACGAGGTTATGATGAAATATTTATTTTGGTTCCACTCCTATATCTTGAAAGAAATTGACACCAAGACAGGCTAGGTTGGCCTGTTTTGGCTCAATCATTTTTCCAGTGCTATGATTTCCTTCAGGTTTATATCCTGCAACTATTTTAGTTATGCTATTATTTGATATCCATGTTATGTGATCTGCCAATTCTGGTTGTATGTAGATATTTTACTATTTAAGTTATATATTTTTAGTTGTTGGCTTGCATCATTCCTCATGTGATCTAAACGGTTATATCCAGCAATGCTTCTTAAAAACTTCATTTCCACTGTTTCCACCATTCTTTATCTCTTCTAGGGCCCAAATGACGTAGCTGTCGACGGGCCCTTAAATGCCACTCACTCACTTTATCTCTTCTGTTCATTGCCCAGTTTTCAGAACCATATGCCAATATTGATACTGCCATTACTTTATAAAACTTCATCATAGTTTCATGTCGAACTAATGAAAGAAATGTAATACACAAAAAATACATAAAGTAGAGAGTCAAGAGTAGCTCCATAATTAACTGGAGTAATTCAGGAGTGGTTTAAGTACAAGATGTTGTGTTATCAAAGTTACTGTGTCAACCTACTCTCCCTTTTAAGTGAACTTAACCTAATTAGTGGAAACTAGCATCATTTTGAGAGGGAAGGAGCCAATACAAGTAGCAGAAAGTCACTAAATGAGGGATCCACGAGTGTGGCAATGTTTCGGTTTTAGCCACACCAATGTTTTGGCTTCACTTTGCAGTCCTCAACATTGCTGAAGGTCCTAATATTGACAACATATGGCCAGCTGTGAAGATGCTCCCATGATGCATCAAGTGTGAAGTTCTGTGTACTGTATGTAATTGTGCCAAAGTGTGTTTTTCGAGTTAAATATGTAGAGTGTTGTATTTGCATCAGAATTACTTGTACAAGTTCTTTCACAATACAGGAGTTTGGCCTGTATTTTAGGTTATGTGGTATATGAATTATGCAGAGGTTCTTTCATCACAAAATGAAGGGGTCCTCATTTATTCTGTAAATGCGTGTGCAGCATTATATCCATTTGGGTGTACAATTGGATTGAATTAAGGAGTATAATAAATGGATAACGTTTTGCCAACTACATTCATTGAACGTCATGAAACTGTCACATGTATGCTTATCTTAGTTTTCATAGATTCCGGTGCTGGATGTTTGTTCATGCTTTTAATTTCATTACTATACTGCACCCCACTCAAGATGCCTGTGATGGGCAAAGGTGGGGGACACTGTGGTCGGGTGGTAGGCAGGCCTGGATGGGCTGTTGTACCACAGGGTTATGTTATGTTTCATTTTACTTAATTTTTATTATATATTTAATGTATTTATAGATGCACAATCCAGGAATGTTAATATATGTAATTTTTTATAGGCATTTCTAAAAGTATCCACCTTTTTTTAAAATTTGTGTAATTTATTTATTTATACTAAGTACCAATCAAACAATATGGCTATACATCAGCTAAGACTGTTTTCTTGCCATGTTTGCAACCAAGTTTTCCTTAATATTGTGGCGGGGTTTTATTAAAAGATTCTTTACACATATATTAGCGTGAATATAGCAGCAAATGGAGCACTGTTTTTGCTAAAAGGTGGAAAGTTTGTTAGAGCAGACGCCACTCTTCTTTGCAGGGGATGTGGTCGTAGAATGGAATGCATAAACCAACGTACTTTTATTAGAAACACATTTATTCGCTCATCTACACTTCTTTTCACAAAGCAATTAGTTAACAACTCTTAAAATTGGATAGCGTCCATGTTGTTTAAAAGTTTTGGTGTAATTCACATATTCACACGCCATCAACAATTATACCTCACTGATTGTCATTAAATAAATGAATCATAGCGACGGAAGATAATATGTTTTTGACATAAGGATGTCAGGGACAAAAATAAAAATGAATTAATTATGATGAAAAAGATATAATATTTCGACACAAAGATGTCGAGGGTAAATGGAGAAGAAAAATAATACAATTACAGAATAATTGTAAGTATAGAAGTTTTCTCTTATAAAAATAAGAGACAAAGAAATGACAATTAGTGAAGTGAGGAAAACCATAATCAGAAAAACAATGCCCATGAATTGAGATGAATATAGCCAATGCTTAACTCGAAGAAATGTTGAACCAAAACAACAATGAATAATAACCCAATTAAGAAAATTAGTGTCATAAGTAACATCAGAGTTTAAGAACCGACTCAATAACCTGCCTATACATGAGCTTATAAGACAAAGAAGGCAAAGAACTGAATAAAATATTGCCATAAATAAGATCATAATCATTAGCTCAAAATTTGTATCCTGTTTTTCTCTCCTCATAGCAAAGAATACAAGTCAAAAACTACATGAAACACTTAAATTGTATTTGTGTCAATGTCAAATGTACAATAACTGAGTATGTGTTGTATAATAACTGAATATGTATTGTATGATAACTGGATATATTGTACAATAACTGAATATGTTGAGTAATAACTAAATGCTTTATGCCAAAACTGAATATGTATTGTATAATGACTGAAGGTGTATTGTATAATAACGACATATGTGATATGATAACTGGGTATATTGTACAAGGACTGAATATGTATTGCATAATAATTGGACATATTGTGTAATAACTAAATGTGTTGTGCAATAACTGGATATGTATTGTATAATAACCGAATGCATTGTGTAGTAACCGAATATGTGAAACTTATAAAGACATGTTGTATTATGTCAAAACAAAGGACAAAGACAAACAGTGAAGAAGACTGTAAAGAAAAAAAAAATATATTGTACAAAGTGATTGAATCATAGAAGTAGGGAGAAGTGTTGTATTGTGTTTCAAGATTGTAAATAAGGTGACAATTTGAAAAACAAAACAAGGGGCATATGAGACAGAATATTGACTAATAGAAGATTGTCCATGTAAATATTTTTGTGAGAGTGTGTAAATTTCTAATTCTTTTAATTTGGGTGTATCAGGGACTTATTTCTTTTGATAATACTCAAAATAGACAATGTCTTCTCAATTGTTTGAGTTCGACCAATGAGAACTGTTGCGCGGATGAATACACAAGAATGGCGGTGTTGCGTCATAGAGACGCTCAGAAACTACTTTCATTAGCGTCGGTGAATTCAAAGTGTAAGGACGTATAATTGTTGATGGCGTGTGAATATGTGAATTACACCAAAACTTTTAAACAACATGGACGCTAATGAAAGTAGTTCCTGAGCGTCTCTATGACGCAACACCGCCATTCTTGTGTATTCATCCGCGCAACAGTTCTCATTGGTCGAACTCAAACAATTGAGAAGACATTGTCTATTTTGAGTATTATCAAAAGAAATAAGTCCCTGATACACCCAAATTAAAAGAATTAGAAATTCACACACTCTCACAAAAATATTTACATGGACAATCTTCTATTAGTCAATATTCTGTCTCAATATGTAAAACATTTATTTTAATAATAACAATAGTAATAATGATAATGATGAAAAATAATAATAAAAAATAAAAAATGCTCAATAGTTGTGTCCTAACATTTCATTAAACAACCCATAGACTTATCCTCTCTTTACTTTAGTCAAATACTTGCCTTTCTTCTTGCTATCTTTACTAAAGAGTTTTTAAATTATATATTATTCTCAAGTCATGTTTCTGCAGCCTGAAAACTCTAAGCATTGTCTTTTTGCATTACCCCATAACATGCCTCCATAGCTTAGGTGCAAATGTGTGAGTGTATAATATATTTGTAATAAACCCATTGTGTCTATTATTTGACTGGCTGTCTTAGAATATATAACCCTGTATTTATTTTTTGGCTGTTTTATTAATATGCTTTTTACAGTTTAATTTATAATATATTACTTGTCCTAGAATGTTTCTTTTTGTTACCTACACTAAATTAATCTATTTTTTAGCTTTAGTTGAATATTGGGCTATGCTCCGTCATTTATTTATTTTGTAATAACGAAGTATAATATATTGTGCAATGAAAAAAAATGAACAATGCAATAATTTGACCTACCTCCTCCTTAAGCTTAAATGCTTAAATGCCAGTATTCCAGCCAAGATTCAACCTTGAACACAAAAGCCAGTACTCATTCAACTTCATCAGCGGTGCTTAGAAAAGCTTGCTAAAACCCACATACTGAGTCATTTTCAACATTACATAATGTGACTGATTTGCATCTTATATATGTTAATTTTTCCCTCAAAATCAGTACCTATAGGAAAAATATTGAGATGATAATCTCTGTGTTTCCATAGGGATTGAAATCGATTTGAGTTTTATTCAGGTTTGAATACAGCATGGAAATGCAGATTCAGATCAAACTAAACCCTTGAATCCAGTCCTCTTAGAAGTGGGACCAGATTGAAATTTTGTTGCATGGAGACATCTACCAGATTCAAATTTATTTGAATCTGCCAAAGATGCTAACTTCTACTGTACTGGTAACATGCTGCACATCGTCATTTTGTTTTCTTAGCAAAAATGTAATAAAACATAACAATAGCCACTTTTATTTTTCTATAATCTTGCAATATGTTCTTGTGAAAAACATTCACTAACCTCACACCTATTTAACCTCCTGAGATCATAATATATACTTAAGTTTATTTTGTGCTTAATGAGTTTCTATGGGCCAAAATTAAATAAAAATGCAAAAAAAAAAAAAAAATGGAGTGGGAGGACTAAAATGACATTTAGACAGCTATAAATTTTGTTATGTGGATCAATATGTGTTAATAAGTATCAAAAGATCAAGAATATTCAAAATATAAAAGTTTGTTTTTTGGAGGATTTGGGGAGTCTTAGGGGTAGTATCACATGATACTGAGACAGAATATTGGAAGACCCCAAAAGAAAATCGTTTATGTGAATATTTGTTAAGAGTGTAATTTGTTTTTTGATGTTGGTATGAGATGGTTAAATGACAAAAACGTGTTACTAATGTTCATTGTTACGAACAAATAAGTTTGTTTAAAGACGTCATAAATATTTCCATATTTAATTTTAATATATATGTATAAATATTAGAATTATATGTGTTCAATAATAAAAGCGAAATCAGGATAGCTAAAGATCGCTTCCCTAACAATACGGGAACTATTTGATGGACGCATACGCGGATGTATACGAGAAAGGTAGTATCACGTGAGATGACGCCGGACTCCTTCCAATAGCGTCTACGTGTCCAAGGTGATAGGACGTATTTTGGTAGTGTGTGAACATTGTAGAACGTTTACCAGACTTTCATCAAGCTTTTGTTCCACTTTTTGAAAAAGTGGAAAGACTTAAATAATTTAAAACGGTGCTAAGAGGATTTATTTAAATGTAAAATAGAGAAAAAGTGTTAATAAAATAATACATTGTGGGGAAGAAACATCGTGTGATTTTTCATTCCATCTGTTACCACGCCCTGAGAGAAATAAGAGCCTCATCACTCAAATGTGAAACAACGCTTTGATAAAAACTGCACCAATACGTCGGGACTATATTCAGTTTTTATGGGTTTTTTCACCCTACCATTGATACAAAGTAGACAAGAGAGAGAAAAAATGTAAGGATAGAGTGCACAAGGTATCAAACATGATACCACTGGCTGTCATGTGTTTAACTCATCCACAGAGCGAGCAAAAATTCCAAAACCCGAGGTATCGTATATGATACCAAAGGACTCAGGTGATTAAAATACGTAGAAAACATATTTTTTACTAATTTGACAACGTAAACCAAGTGACCAACATAAAAAAGCTTGAATTATTGATACTTCAGCCTTGTGCGTCTAAATCGACCTCAATACAGATTGAATTCAACATGGAAACATCTCTGTTCAGAATGGGATTGGGCTCAAATTGATTTGAATTCCCTGTGCAAATGTAGTGATTGTTTTGTACAAGGGATGTTCAATAAAAACTGGCACTAATATACAACAATGTATTGTAAAAAATCACTCATACAGGCTTTTGTCCCTCTCATAATACTTCCCCCCAATACAATGTACTCATCCCACCTCCTTTACCATTCGTGGAAAACGTACAGGAAGCCCTTCTTTGACATCTTGTTCAGGGCCACCTCTAAAGCTTTCACTGCTTTGGTCTCATCAAACCAACATCTGTTAAGTTCCTTTTTGGCTGTTGGGTTAAGAAAAATCTGATGTGTTGCACTCTCGTGATTTTCTCTACTCTTGTACAAACTCTTATTACTATATCTTCTTTGTGTTTGTTGAGATGAACATATGTACAAATTATCTTATTGCTTACTTCCTTGTAGGTACAAGGGGAATATTAGAATATACATCTGATAAGTCGCGCTGCTACTGCGTGCCAAGGTCGAAACTAACAGACGCATGAAAAGTGTGCGCCAGTTTCTTCGGGCATGTAAAGTCCCGTCTATCGGCAAGCGGGTGGTGACTTGAGGGAGTGCAGCATTTGTCGCTAGTGTCGACTCTTAAACTAACAGCACTGTATTTTAAAGCTTTGAGATCCTGTTCTCTTTACACGCTTAACATATAAAAAAATGAACAACGATGTTCCATTTCACGAAAGTTTTAAGTTTTCCGAGACTGACACAAATAAGGAATATCTCTGAAATGGTTCACTCTGCAAAAAAATTAATTTAGACATAAATTGTTTGCTTTAGCAAGACCTACATTTTTTGTATAGTAAGATTTTGTCTTTCTCCTACGGTTTACGAGTTATTCAAAAGTCATCCGGAGTAAACAGGACTACATAGGCTATAGCCAGATAATTCAAAATAGACATTTCATTTGTCATACAACTATCTTAAACAAATCTTAATTAAAATCATTAAAGCCATTTTTAAGAAAATCAAAATTTGCGAAAAAGTTTCCATGTAAAGGGT
Source organism: Tenodera sinensis (assembly GCA_030765045.1). NCBI lineage: Eukaryota > Metazoa > Arthropoda > Insecta > Mantodea > Mantidae > Tenodera > Tenodera sinensis. Next base: position 18,060,738 of record CM060961.1, read on the forward strand.
AGTTTAGGGTGGGGCTATTTTCTTCAAAATCTTCGTGTCACATCCTTGAAAGACATTAAACTTAAATACCAACATTGGTTTTTCACCCACTTTTCATTTTTGAGTTCTGCTATCCACAGACTGACACACACACACACATGGACCTTTTTCTAAAAATGCTTTTTTTGGATTCAGGGTGTCTCAAAACATATAGTTCCGGTGAAATCTCAACATCAAATTTTTGGGTGGAATACAATACTTCCTCTGCCTACCAGTAGAGAAAGTTAAAAAGTCATATGGAGCTAGGTCAGGACTGTAAGGTGGATGGAGTATTGTAGAGATATGATATTGTGCCAGGAACTCAATAACAGCATTAGCAACATGTGGCCTGGCATTGTTGTGATGAAGCTTTCACTGTTGGGTGAGATTCTTTTGCTTTTTGGGATGTGATCCTGTACCAATTTCTTCAGGATATTCTTATGGTAATCTGCAGTTATATCTTGGAACTGTTCACCCCCTGGTAATCAAAAATAGTGATGACCATGGCCTTGTTAGCTGACTTCTGTACTCGTGATGATATTTAGAGGTGATTATCAAACAGGTTCACCCTCACAGGCTATCAACAGTCAACAGACAGCTATTGCTGTGTAATTTTCAGTGATTAGCAGTTAGAATAAGCAGTTCAATGGCGCATGGACAAGTATCGCAAGCAGGCACTTAATGGAAGGAAAAAGAATTCAGTGCCAGTCTTTATTGAACATCCCACGTATAATATGCCTTCATACAAAATGAGGAGTAAGAAGAAAACAGTTTATTAACATAAATTTGACAAATGTTTGCTGTTGGTGAATGTGAATATGTAATTTAGTAATTGATTGAATGCTTTTGCATTTGCAGAGTTCTGGAGATGGAGGCAATATGTGTTTGGAACTGGCCCTGGAAGGGGAAAGGCTGTGTAAAGCTGGCGACTGTAGGGCAGGCGTTGCATTCTTCCAGGCAGCAATTCAAGCTGGCACAGATGACTTGAGAACACTGAGTGCCATATATAGTCAACTGGGAAATGCATACTTCTACCTTGGAGACTATGTTAAGGCAATGCAGTATCACAAACATGACCTCACACTTGCAAGGTATCCATCTATGTTTCTCACCTAAAATAAACTAAACCATCCCGTTTGTGACTGATAATAGCTATACTAATTAAAGAGAACACAAGCAAAGTTTACTACATTTTATGTGAACATAAAGTTTATGATTATGCTTCCATACCAAAATTCAATAACAGTATTGAAATAAATTCTATAGTAACATTCACAATGAAAATTAGGCATTAACATAATAGCATAAAACATACACAGTAGAACCTCTCATAACCGAAACAAAGGGGGGGAAGGAGGTTTCGGATAACAAAAATTTCGGATAATGATTAATATATTTTTATTGGTTTATAATCACAGTACATACTACTTTTTTTGGAAAAAATCCTGTATTTTCTTGTGCCATTTCTTTTCGAGAGGTTTTCTAGCCACAATGTCACGCCACCGTTTCATTAGCAAAACGTCAGAAGACTTTGATTCGTCACACCTTTTGACGAACCGTAATGCTATCTGAAAATATGCAAAAAAAACTTTGTAAGAAAACTGGTATGTATGCATGAATTTTATGCTAATTTTGTAACCTATACTGTATACTGTGTTGTGAAATTGTACTTGCCTCTAAGGCATTGAATATTTCGGTTCGAAAATTCCCTTTTTCACTCGCTATATACAGCACTGTGCTAAATTTCACACAACAGACATCCTGTTTATTTTTAACACAGCAAAATATAGTTTACTATATGTGTAAAATATAATGCAATAAAAACTGCAAATTTTTTTTCAGTTGGTCGTTTCTGTTAAACAGTATTTCGGTTAAAAGTGTTTCAGATAACAGAGGTTCTACTGTATTGTCATTCACAACAGCACATGGAAACATAAACAGTGGCCAATTGCAAAAGAGTGTTCATGAAGCAGCTTAGCTAATGTGGTTATCTGCAAAGTGACCTACGACAGGTATATGCATAGAGGACACAGTTTATTGAGATACACTAAAAAACAACTATGACATTTTCCCCCCATTATGGCGCAGTGTGTTTACATTTGGTGATATTCCATCTGTTAGATTGCATTAGTACCACCAACTGTTCGTAAAATATGACCATGGTAAAGCTACAACCATAGTTGGTGTTATTGCATCCGTTATGTTGCACTAGAAGCCCTTGTTTTTGAACCTGTTACACAGAAGCCAAGCAATAGATCTTAAAACAAGATTCTGTTTAGATGCCGTATTAATTAATCTGTGAATGCCATTGTACTGCTCGTGTTTGCATGATATTGTCTTGAATTCTTTTAGAGCAATATATACAGTTATATTTACTATTGTTATTTTTGTGTTTGCAACACAGTAGTGCATTAAATATATTATATATATCTAGCTTACGGAAGTGATTTTATCCAAAAGTGTTATTACAGAACAAGATTTGCTGAAGGTGAGTAGGTTCTTGTGTGTTTACGATGTTCAACCATTATTATCGTTTTGAAGCATGTTACTGTAACCCTGTGATATTTGAGGCTAGAAATAATGCTATTATGTACGATGGCAGTACTGCTTTTGGGTGTAATTTCGTCTGCAGTTTAGTATAATGTCGGCCATAATGGTTTCTTGGGAAATGTCCATAAGCTGTTTCCTCTATATCAAAATGAACAAGAGCTAGCTACTCGGTTGAAGGACATTAAACTCATAAGAAGCATCATCTACCATCACAATTAGTTTTGCTGCTATTTTTACAGAATTCCAGTGATTTCTAGACTATAATTCTACACAGAAAGGCTGTTAATCAACATATGATGACAGAATCTGGAGTGAGGTAGCAGAATAATTACATTAAAAATCACTTGGATTAGCTAATTTGATGTAGACTAATCCAGAAAGCTTAAATCTTTCAAACCCGAGCCACGCATGGACACCTTTTGCGTGGTGATCCGGAGCCTATCTGTACGACGTGCAACATTCCAATCTCCGTTGCACATGTCCTTCTTGATTGTCCGCGATACGCTCGTAAGCGCCAGTCCGTTGGCCTGGGCCTTACACTGTCGTCAGTTTTAGGCAACGACCCAGTATCTGTAAATACAGTGCTGCGGTTTTGTTCCACAATTGATTTTATGAAGCAAGTGTAAGGTTATTTTATTTCAGAGATTTTAGCCTTTTAGATTGCCGTATTTTTGGGTTTTTTAACGTTTTAGTGGTTTTTTTACTTTGTAGCAATTTTAAGTTTCTGTTTTTAGCACTATAAATGAAACGTTTAATAGTTGTTTAGAGTCTAAAATAAGAACAAATTAGAAACTAAAAACTTCACTTATCTTAGTATGTTGATATCCTTTTTCTATTTTACTGACCCAGGGGTTTCAAGCTATATCCAGCTCATTCTCAAAGTCTTTGAGAATGAGCTGGATATAGCTTGAAACCCCTGGGTCAGTAAAATAGAAAAAGGATATCAACATACTAAGATAAGTGAAGTTTTTAGTTTCTAATTTGTTCTTATTTTAGAATCTTGTTGCTTCACTGTTAATAGCTTCAATTTTTACTTAATTTAAGTTGTTTAGAGGTTTTTATCTATTTTAACCATCGATTTTTAGTTTTGAATGGGTGATGTTTTAACACTTGACGGTATGTAATTTTACTTCTGGACTCGGGGCCCTAATGACCAAGTTGTCGACGGGCCCTTAAACCCAACACACTCACTCACTTAAATCTTTCAAGCTTCAAGTTTACGTTTAATTAAATTCTTATTTTTGTTTGTGTGATTCAAAGTGAAGAGTTCCATTATAATGTATATCATTTAGCTTTTAAGCTTACACCATGCATTTTCTACAGGTATTAACTTTACTGTTGAAGTCTTTTAGCTCTGATAATGAACACATAGCTGCTATTGGCATATACAGGATGTGCACTGTGTAATACATTCCTTATTGTTTAGTGTATGTACATCTTTATTCACCATGGAGATTTTCTTACAAATTCGTGTCTTTATCTAGCTTCAACATTAATATAAGGAATACAAGTTGGATATCTATAGTAAAGTCCCCCCAATCCAAACCCTGCTAATCCAAAAATCCACCTAATCCAAACAGGGTTAGGAAAAAATATCTACCAAAAATTTTAAAACAGAAAAAAATAAAGATTAAGATTAAACTAGTTTTTCCAGGTAAAAATGTGAATTCATTAGCAAGAAAAGCATGAAATAAATGATACAGGAGTAAACAGTGAATCTTTCGGCTATCTTATACACAAAAACTAAAAAACGGAAGGTCTAGACATGCTAACAATGTGCATAACAAAGTTTTAATGCAATTTTTTTATGTTAATGAGAAAACAAAACAACACGTGAAGTGGAGTCAGTGATCTTCTTTTGACACAGCGCACTAAAATGACTTGAACAGGCAATGTTTCACCAACTTCCATTACGACTTTCACCAGGCTACTCGTGCTAGGTAGATGCCAACAGTGTTTATAGAAATATTACAGTAATTGGTTTTTGAGCCTCAGAATGCCCCTGTGAAATAAATTACAGTATACTGTACTAATTTCATACTTTCAGTCATTTTAATACCTAACACATAAATGTGTAAGGCCAATACGTTGTTGGGCTCATCTTTAGAAAGTGTCCCGTAGCACTAGCCGGCCAAATTCTAAGTCCGAAGGTACTTACTGCGCATGCGCCAACAATCATTAGTAGAATCGCTACTAGGTTGTGCTGCATGTGCTAGCTGTCACTAGCAGACGATTTTCACATCTGCCAACATTGCTTTTTCAACCACACTAGTTTTTGTTCCCAACACACTAAACACAAATGCACTCATGCGTCGGCTAATCTATTTTTCACATCATGCTCCCACAGATATACCGCCACCCATATCTTTTTAATTATAATTAGATTTCGGATAATATAGAATCCCAGTATGGTAAGACTAGTTTTGGGTACCCATTTCCAATGTACATTTTCATCTGCAACCTTTAGCACAAGGGACGTCACATGCATATTAAATATGAAGCTCCCAAATTTATGTGAAATTAGCATGTTTTAGCATATTGCACAAGAGAATTTTTTTTTCCCATACCTACCCCATTTCCTTGACCCATGCCCAAAATCTCGGAGCATGACTCCGAAAACTGCTCAGGATGACTCCGCCTGCAGGAAAACAGCTGGAATTTTCAACCCCTTTTTGTAAGGGAGCAATAAAACCCATTGAAGCCATTTGTAATGGGGTGTAGCACGGCATCACATTCCCTGCATAGCATTCGGGTAGCACATTCGGGTTCTCAGCAGGGCCTCGTCATAGAGGAATTGCATACATTCTTCCTCATTATAGCACAAAGGCGCTAAATCTACTATGCTAATGAAGCAGGTCATGGCACTCTCACAACTTGCTTCTAACACATTCACTAGCATACTGTCGGGTCCCGCTAAAACATTCAAATTTCAGATTGGCAACAAATTAATGGAGAAATAGTGCTGTTGGCTGCGTTGAATTAACACTGCAATAACACAGCAACTTCGGCAACTTTCTTAAGAATTCGTGCACACTGCCAAGTGGGACTTAGGCGAAATTCTCACGAAGTTCTCAAGGGACACTTTCTAAAGAATATCCATGTTGTATTTGATGAAAATCCGCCTAATCTGAATAGTTGCTAATCCAAACAGGGTTCGGTCCCAATTAGTTTGGATTAGAGGAACTCTACTGTATATAGAAGAATTCAGTTATATACAGAGAATATATATAAAATAATAATAATAGTAATGATAATATCAACGTGTACTAACTTAAATTAATTTCTAAAGTATTCAAAAAACTTTTGTATACTGTAAGAGATTTGTTTAATTCCTTTTTCTTAATATCTTTCCTAAACTTATTTGGTTACAATCTTTTTGAGTCATTTTTTTACACTCGCCTTCACTTTAAAATGTTGAAAAAGTTAAACATTTTCAAGATCATTCAATATCATCAGCCATTGGGTGACTGACGCTACCTTTCTCCTGCTCTCTTTCTTTACAGCTACAGTCATGTTGCCATCTGGTGTTAGGGGTGCAAAGTTTTAACACTTTGTTCAATGCAGGATTTCAAAATGTATTACTTTATTACTGTTTTTGGCTGCAATTACTTACTGTATCTGTGATGAGTTATCTCAGCATTCTGTCTTGCGAAGACATAAGTATAGAATGAACAAGGTTGAATGACCAGGCACCATTGTGCTTCTATACATAAAACAGTGAAAGGCTTGAAACCTGGCAGCAAGTAGCTTAGTGTAACATTATCAAGGTAACAGTTTATGGAGAAAATAGCATTAGTTTTCATTGCTCTTTCTTTTTTACAGAACTATGGGGGATAAACTTGGAGAAGCCAAATCAAGTGGAAATCTGGGAAATACACTGAAGGTTATGGGTAAATTTGACGAAGCAATGATTTGCTGCAAACGACACTTAGAAATTTCCCGTGAGCTTAAAGATAAGGTTTGTATCATATTGTGCATTTTGTTACTAGAATATATTTATCTTTTTTATGTACAGTGAGAGCACAAAATTGTATTTGCTCAGCTTACTAAGCCTGAATTAGGAACTTTTTTTATTATCATAAGACATAAATGTCTATCTTATCTACCAACGACACAGTCACACATTATAATACTTTTTATTTTATTTTGCATTCTGATGAAAATGTATCTAATATGCCAATTACAGCAAGTGCATTACAAAGAGGAGGAAAATGTTTGACCTCTGATGAGGTATCTTGTTAATGAACCTATGATAATTGTCAAATTTGCATGTATATTTTGTGATTGCAGTTAAGTGAAGGAAGAGCTTTGTATAATTTGGGGAATGTGTACCATGCAAAAGGTAAACATATAGGAAGAGTTGGTCAGCAAGACCCAGGTGAATTTCCTGAAGATGTCAGGTCTTGTCTGCAGCAAGCTGTCAAATACTATGAGTATGTGGCGAAAACTTTAATGCTAGTTGTTTACTTGTATGATTACCAGGGCCCAGACGTTTGACCTATAATTGTTAGAAATATGCAAGCACTTACTGACCGAAAAAATTAGAAAATATGACGATAAGTATAACCTAAAATTCTTTTGGATGGATTTTCGAAATCTTCAAAAATTTAAGGCTGTTTAAATTAACATTATATTGAAAATCTACTTCAAAAATCTTGGCACATTCAATAATACATAATATTACTTTTATTCTTGCATTTTGAATTTATTTAATTGTTCTATCCAGGGCTAATCTTCAGCTCTGCAGAGAATGAAATAAATTTTGTAGAGCGATCAGAAAGAACAATTACAGTAGTAAATTACATACATTTTAAAGTTTTAAAAAGAGAATGATCTATTTGCTGGCAACATTGTAATGAGAAAAAGATCTCCTAATATTGCAAACAAGAATTAGGAGATGTGAAAAATCGTCTTTGGGACGACTCCAAACACATATGCAAAAGCGGAATAGAAATATGTTGTTTTCTAGTGCCTTGCATCTGGCAATGAAGCCATTAGCATTAGAAATATAAAAATGTGAAAATTTAAGAGAAAATATGACTATAATATGAAAAATTATCAGAAAATGACAAAAAACGTAGAAGAAAAAAAAGCCAAAATATGACTATATTACCCATGAGAATTGCATAATTTTAATTACCATTAATAAAATCATGATTCGCTTATATTTTCCAGGGAAAAAACCACAAACAAAAACTATGACATGTCATAAACATCTGGGCCCTGATGATTACACTCTGTATATTATGAATACTCTATTTCATTGCATTATTGTCACTTTTTATGCTTTCTCCATAAAGTAAAAATACACAATATGACTATTATGCAAACAATAACTTATTGAAGATTGGGCGTGTTAACCTAGTGTATAGTAATGGGAGTATTTATTTATTTAGAATGAGTCTGAGCATATTGAAACATGGCTGTGTTACGCTGCTTGTATTTGAAAAGAAAGAAAAGAGGAAACAAAACTGATGCTGACACCGTAATGTTGTTGTTAGCTAATGCTGGATTTCTGACAATGAAGTCATTAATCCTCTTGCTCTCCAATATTTAATATATTGATAGAGCAATAGCAGTATAGTAACCGATTTTTAGAGAGCACCATATTTTTATGTTTTGGTGGTCACAAAATGTAAGCACCGTAATGTAAGCACCTGTTAAAGTAGAGAAATGTTACTTTGAATTTATTGAATTAAAACTTGTCTATTATTTAAAGAAGGACGTTAATAAAAGGAAATCTTTACTTTCTTTCTCTCTCTGACACATACCACAAAACTCTAATTCGCAATATTCATATGGGCAATTGAGCTCTCATGTTTTGCTATTTTTTGTTTTAAATGACCAATATCACAACAACCATTAGTTGTGTGGATCCCATTTCTGTCACTCGCAAACAATAAGTACGAAAAGCAGCTTCTTTTCTAAGGATAAGCCCGAGAGATTTATCTCCTTCAGTTTCGCCATGTTATTCATTTTCACACTTCCATAGATTCAGATTTCCCGCTATGAACAGACACAACTGTATGCAGTTTCGTGCCAGAAACACAAACATAACAAACAGTAATAAACATGGAAACAAAATAACTGTTTCCAACTGAAGTACTGAACTTAGTAAATTACATGAATTGCATATGCATTTATAATGGTTTAATAAAACTAGGTTACTTAAACCTGGGACATAAAGTAGTTACAATTGTAAGTCGCCCATGGGGTATTTATCTCTGATGTGAGAGTCCCTTGTGGTTAACCAGGAAAAAGTACGAATCCGCTGCGGAATTTAATGTCATACTGGCAAGTTGGCCGTGGTAGCTTAGTGGTTAAAGCATCAGCTTGACAAGCAGAAGATCCGTGGTTCAAATCCTGGCTATGGCATTGAATTTTTCAGTTTCTGATTCAACCTCTTAAATATTGCCCACACACGGCTTGTATGTTTAAAAACACCAGCAGTAAGCTTGTTGGCATAAATAAATAAGATGTAATTATGTTTACAACATTAACATAACTGTCATTTTAAGATAGAAAATAGCTACATTATATTTAGAAACATCAAGTTGGCTAACTGCCTAATTGATTGCAACTTCTGCTAAACGACTGGCAGGGAAATGCTCATAGCAAGGAAAACAGACTTGTATGAGGACGCAGTGCACTTGCACGGTAACAATCTCATGTCTTAGCTTTGTTGACCATACTGCTTTAAGTCGCTGTATTCCTTAATGCAAGCTTTTCCCTGCAACCCCTCATCCTAAAGGTTCCTTTGCTAGTCGCAAAATCTGGTTTATGCATCTCTAAGCTTATTGACTGAATGTGCTGGCATTTGGTAAAGAGGATGCAGGAAAATTAAGCAAGCAAGTTCATATAGAAGAAAGTTCAACATTCGACTTTCTCATATGCATGTCTATAGAGATAAATACACATAGTGGGTGTGCAATTGCGAGTATGTGATCACCCAGGAACCGTCATTGGTGGCAGCACATTATTTTTTGAATATTTCTCAATAATGAACACATGGAGTATTAATGTGAGGATTATGTGATGAAATTCTTAAATCCTGATTGCTTATCTTTAAATCAAGGTGTAATATTATGCAATGAAATATGGTACTCTAGTAATCTATACCATAGTATTTTCTTTGTGGTACCACAAAATATATATTCAAATGCCATGTGCATATTTTGAAAAAAAAAAAAATTCAAAAACTGATATGCATGTGTTAATGTGAAAATTTGAAGTTATATTGAATTCATTGCATTTTAGATTTCTTAATGCCAGGTGTTTACAGCACTTATGTGGTTTTGTGATTGCAGGGAAAATCTAGAGTTGATGCGAGAACTGAATGAGAGGGCAGCCCAAGGTCGAGCTTGTGGAAACCTGGGTAATACATATTATCTGCTGGGAAATTTCCAGCAGGCCATACATTACCATGAAGAGGTAGGTTAAACTACTTGCTCAGAAGATATGCACGCAGTGATGTGTAACAATTTATAGACAGTAAAAGTGAGTTATTTTACTGACACTACATCACTTGCTTTATTCTTGGAAGCTCTTTTTCTCCCATTTTCAACCTGATGTTGACTGCTAGAACATGGTGTCATTGTGTTGGACATTGTAGCATTGTCACCCTCTGGTGTCTTTTCTTGGAATTTTTTTCTGAGCTTGTCACTGTGAGGTAACAAAGTTGAAAACTTGATCCTTACTTTTCAAGATGAATATATTCTGCCAGGCTGTTAGTTGTTTCATGTTAGAGATGCTTTTTAACCGCACAGGTTCAGGATCAATTTCATGATTTTCTAGCTAAAAGTGCACTCTTACTGCCAATTTTTCCACGTGTTTATACTTTAGATTCTTGAAATGTTTCTTAGACCTTGTTTTGAATTTTCTTTTTGTTTTCGCGAATCAAATTCTGTTGCAGCCTTTGCAGTTACATTCCTGATTTTCTATTCTGACCTGGAAGACATCATACCAGCAGTAGCTATACCAGGAAATTTAGACTTACAAAAACGAAGATTTTTTCTTTTTGGCTTCTTCGAAAATATGTCACTTCAAAGTCACCATCTTTATCCTTTCCCTTTACTGTTTGAACAACATAAAGTATATTGCCTGGAAAATGCATTAGCACATAATCAGGAATTGAAGGCTCTTTATCCAGTTTGTCAAGTTCTACTTGATCATTATCGCCTGCCTCTGTAGTGTAGTGGTAGTGTGTCTACCTCACATCCAAGAGGTTACGAGTTTGAATCTTGTTAGGGTGAGTTATCCAGATAAGGTTTTTTTCTTATCCTGAGAAGATGAATGTTGGGTAACTTAAAACTCTTTAGGCCTTGGGCTCATCTGAGCATCATTTCACCAATTTCATTCATTCACTGTCTGATATGACCCTACTTTGGAGGGCGTTAACAAAAAAAAAAAATGCCGCCTGCCGCATAAGATCTCTCACTTTCTGTTTCATTGCAGGCTTTCTCAGCGAATTTTGGTCTTGAGTTTGCCTTTTGAAAAGTGCTTTGGGACTTCAATTTTGTTTTCTTCTTAGGATTGTCTTCAACCAAAGCTTTTTCTGGAATTGAAGATATCATGCTTCTACCTGCTGGTTGTCTACCTCTTCTTTTTTTTTCCCTCCCCTCTTTGTTTTGTAGGTGCAGCTTTGGGATAAGCTCAGAGCTGCCATGGCAGGATGTCTCAATGTGGGCTACATGAGAGTGTCTGAGTGTGTACCAAATATATCATATAAAATAGCTTTACCTTAAAACAGCTTCCAGAAACTCTTCAATTGACAACAAATAATGTAAAATATGATTACACTGTACAAAATATTTATAATATTTATGCAACAGCTGACAGAAATCATTAAACAGCATACTAATAACAATTAACTCAAAATGTTGCATATAACTACATACATGTACGTAATCGTCTGATTTACCATTACATCCAGGAGATAGAATATTAAGTGCAAGCTAATGGTGTTCACTCCATCCAAAGAAATAAAAATCCTCTACTATGGAAAATAATGTACCACCCTCCCCTAATCCTTTTTATCATGCAACAATATTTAAACAGCTGCTAATAATTTCAGATTACTAGTAACATCAGGTTGTGCAAGTCTATAGGATGAAGTGCATCTGTAGTAGTGGTGGCAAGCTATTGGGACAGACAAGATTAAACAAATTTCAATTTTTAATGAATAATTAATCTAAATTCCATTTTCAGAAATATAATTTTCTTAAAAAGTTATAATAAGAATATTCTGATGATCATTGTAATTTATGTACTATGTGATTAAGGGTTAAAAGTGATTTTATTTTCAGTAATAACAATTGTTTCTCTAATTGTGTTGGTGTAATCTTCATAATATGTATAATGTAATCATGGTAATTTTATAGAACATTTGCAAAGAAATAATGAAATGATTTCATTACCATAAAAAGCTATATCCAAAAGTGATAATTTAGATGTGATGTGCTCTATCAAGATCGGTTTTTCATTTCCAGAGACTGAAAATAGCTCGAGAGTTTGGTGATAAAGCTGCTGAGCGCCGAGCTAATAGTAATTTGGGAAATTCACACATATTTCTTGGTGAATTTGAGGCTGCAGCTGAGCATTACAAGTATGTATTGGGTCTTATTTGTAACTGGTTTGAAAGTTTTCCTTTTTACTTTCTCTACTGGTAAATAGGGCAAGTATTGTATTCCACCCAAAAATTTGATGTTGACATTTCACCGTAAATATATGTTTTGAGACACATGAATCCAAAAAAAAGTATTTTTAGAAAAAGGTCTGTGTGTGTGTGTGTGTGTGTGTGTGTGCGTGTGCGCACGTGCGCGTGTGTGCGTGTGTGCGTGCGTGCGTCTGTCTGTCAGTCTGTGGACAGCATAACTCAAAAACAAAAAGTCGGTTAAAAACCAAAGTTGGTAATTAACTTTAATGTCTTTCAAGGATGCGACACAAAGATTTTGAAGAAAATAGTCCCACACTAATCTACCCTTTACATGCAACATTTTTCAAAATTTTTGATTTTTTTGAAAATGGCTCTAACGATTTTTATTAAAATGTTATATATTTGAGATATTTTCATGATAAATGAAATGTGTATCTTGAATTTTCTGGCTATAGCCCCTGTAGTTATATTTACTCTGGACGACTTTTACATGACTGGTAAACCGTTAAGAGATAGACTAAATCATACTGTACAGAAAATGTAGATCTTGCTAGAATACACAATTTATGTCTCAATACATTTTCTTGTAGGGTGAACCATTTCGAAGATATTCCTTGTTATGTGTGTAAGTAACTTTCGTGAAATGGAACATTGTTGTTCATTTTTTTATATGTTAAGTGTGCAAAGAGAATGGAATCTCTAAGCTTTAAACGATCTATCACACAAAGCCTACTGTATTCTAATATTTCCCTGGCACCTACAAGGACACAAGCAATAAGATAATTTCTGCAAATGTGTATCTTAACTAACAAGAAGAAGATATAGGAATAAGAGTTTGTAAGAATGGTTAGTACAAGAGTAGAGAAATGAGTCTGAGTGCACCCCATGCCACACCTCCCAGTGGTGGAAAAAGTCCCCATGCTGGTACCAGGGATCAAGCCCAGGTCCTTTGCACCTACTAGGCATGCATGCTATGGAAGCAGTCATTGAATAACTTTGGTTCCTCAAAATACATGCAGTAGAAGCTCAAAATACTGTAGCTTAAAGTAAGAACAAAATTAGAAACTAAAAGCTTCTGATCTTAGTAATATTGCAAGTTCTTTGGTGCTGCACTGACAATGTTTCAAGTTGACTCCAACTCATTCTCAAAGCTAGGTTTTGTATATTATTCAATATTATGTAAACAATTGTCCATTGGAAAGACAGATAAAAAGATCTGATGTGTTGCACTCACATGACTTTCTCTAAAACTAAACACCTAGCACATCAGTCCATGAAGGGCCAAGGCTTGCCGCCCAGCTGCTGCATCCCCCACCTCTGCCCACTACAGGTGTCATTGGTGAGGTGCAGTACTGGAGGGTGGGACATGGTCAGTCCCCCCAACCCTCCTGGCCAGTTACACAGCCTTCTCGACCTGGGGCCACTACTCCATCAAGTAGCTTCTCAATTGGTCCCCCTGGGACCTAATGAGGCTGAGTGCAGCCCGTGCCAGACCTGCCAGAGAGGATAAAATCCCCATGCTGGTACTGGGAATCGAACTCGGGTCCTCCGTGCCAGAGGCAAGCGTGCTACCAACTGCGCTACAGAGCTGGTCCATGACTTTCTCTACTCTTGTACTAACCATCGTACAAACTCTTATTCCTATATCTTCATGTTAGTTGAGATCATTTGCAGAAATTATCTATTGAGTATTTCCTTGTAGCTGCATGGGGAATATGGGAATACAGTAGGCTTTGAGCAATAATAAAATCTTTTAAAGCTTTCAGATTCCGTTCTCTTTGCATGGTTAACATAAAAAAATGAATAACAATGTTCCATTTGGCAGAAGCATAAGTTCTCCAAAATGCACACAAATAACAAGGCATATCTCCAAAATGGTTCACTCTACAAAAAAAAAATTTATTTAGACAGAAATTGTGTATTTTAGCAAGGTGTGCATTTTTTGTATAGTAAGACTTGGTCTATCTCTTACAGTTCACCAGTTATGCAAAAGTCATCCAGAGTAAATAAGACTACAGTGGCTATAGCCAGAAAATTCAAGATATACATTTAATTTGTCATAAAAATATCTCAAACATTTTAATAAAAATCATTGAAGCTATTTTCAAGAAAATAAAAATTTTCAAAAAATTTTCCATGTAAAGGGTAGTTTAGAGGACACAAATTTCTTCAAAATTTTCGTGTTGCATCCTTGAAAGACATTAAACTGAAGTACCAAATTTGGTTTTTAACTGACTTTTCGTGTTTGAGTTATGCTGTCCACAAACTGACAGACACATACATGCACACGTGTGTGGATCTTTTTCCAAAAAAAATTTTTTTTTTGATTCAGGGGGCCTCAAAACATATATTTCTGGTGAAATCTCGACATCAAAATTTTGGATGGAATGCAATATTTCCTCATGTAGTAGAGAAAATAATAAATAATACTGGGTAGAGGATGTAACATGAATGTAGCATCAGATTTTTGAAACTGGATTCAGTAGGTTATGAAGCGTGCTTTCTCTCTTGTTACAGACGCACATTAGTTTTGGCACAAGAACTTGGTGACCGTGCAGTTGAAGCTCAGGCATGTTATAGTCTGGGTAATACATACACTCTGTTGAGAGACTACCCTACTGCCATCGAATACCATCTTCGTCACCTGATTATTGCACAGCAGCTCATGGACAGGGTTGGGGAAGGTAAGTCCTACAATCTCTTATAACCATAATTATTATGTTAGATCGAGAAACTGGGCCACCAATATAATCTTTGAAATTTAAGATTTGGGTGAGATGACACCTTTGTTATCATAGCAAAGAAGCTTTCAGAAGATGCCTGAAACTGCTTAACTTATAGGATCCAGCTATAAAATTCACCCTAGAAACAGAAAAGGAAAGTTGGGTACCATTCCTGAACCTGAAAGTCATGAGGCTAAACAACAAAATAGAATTTGGCATTTACAGAAAACCCTCTGATACAGACAGCTGCATCAAGGAAAACAACCTTAACCCAATCATATCAACATGCTATATTCCACAGGTTAATAAACAGATGAAGAATTTGAAAAGAAACACCAACACACCAGGACAGTAGCAACAAAAAATGGATTCAAAACAGATTTAGTGGAGGAGGGACTCATAAGAAAATATAAAAGAAGAAACAGATAAAAGACAGGGCAACACTGTACAATGGATCCAACCCACAACCCACATACAGTAAATTCACATTCCAGCCAAAGATGCACAACAAATTCCAGAAACTGTTCCAGAAGCGTAACATTAACATTAATAGAGTCTTAAGACTAATTTTGAGAATGAAACAAACAGATTCGTGTGGGCAAGCCTTCAAAGACCTAAAATTTTAAATCTATACTCGCTATACATGTATGAGGTAATAGTGCAATTGTTAAACAGGCAAGTCGTAGGTCAAACAAACAAACAAATACATGAGCAAATACAATACAAATTTTCACATTTAGTCACATAGGCTAGAAATGTGTAAAGCCAAACCTACTACTGCAGCTCATGAACTGTATAATAAACTCCCTGCTTATCTGAAAAATATTAATAACTTCAACGTGTTCAAAAAAGAGTTAAAGAAATTCTGCATAGAAGGTTGCTACTACTCAAGTGACGAATATCTTAGATAATATGGACCAAATAAATAGTATTGATATAATATTAAGTTGTAATACTGTATAGTAAGTAATCCATTATTGTAAATATGTTACTATAAAATTTATCTGTGTATATATAAGACTGTATGATGTTTTTGTACATGTTTTCTTGACGATGCATGGAATATGTATGTATTCCTTTAATAAGCAAATAAATATCTAAATATTAAGCTAGCCTGTTATAATAAATTCAACCTAAGCAACCTGCTAAACCATTCATTAAAATCACAACCCAGCTACAGATAACTCAAGCTAGAAGTTGTCTGGTTTGTGCAGGCGCACGCAGTCAAGAGTCTCTCACTCCTGCCCACTGCTATGTAAACAAAGGGTATGCGTCCTTTCCAAAAATAGTTGGTGCGTTAGGTCAGGTGGGGTGCTGGTACAATTTTACATATGTAGCTACTTGTGTTTGTATTGAGACAGAATATGTGGTCAGAACCCGAAAAGAAAGCATTTATGTAAATATTTATTGTAAATATAGTTTATTTTTCATGTTGGTAAGGATTTGCTAAGTACAAAGAGTGTATTACCATTGTTGTACTATTAAAAGAAATATTTGTTCAATAATATCTCCAAGATGGCGGATGGTGGTATTGTGATGCGATCTCACACACAATTTTCTCGTAAAAATAATTGTATCTATGCGAAATCTCACTCATTGGAGACAATCAAGAGTGTAAATAACATTCTGCCAACAAGAGAAAATGAAGGCAACCCCAGGGAAAGTAAAACTTCATATAAATCCCATCAGATAATTTGTGATCCCAACGCTATAGGCTCTAAAGACCGGTCGCTCGAAGAAAGTGAAACTATAGCATCACTACATGTTGTAATCAACTTGCTAAATAGGGATCTACAGGCAGCAATTAAAAAAATCAGTGCACTAGAGGAGGAAAATAGTGCTCTAAAAAATCGAGTAAACACGGAACCGAAGAACTTCAATCCAGTGATGTCAAAACAGCACGGTACCAACAGACAATGGAAGGATGCCATTTCTGTAACAACAAAAGGTGATTGCAATCGACGCTCCATGGTACGGGAAACAACAGACTTTGTCGGAAAAAATAGTTTTGAAATACTCAATGAGGTGGTAGATGATAACGCTGTGCAAAATGTGAAAATGCAAAAACTGGAGTGCAGTGAAAACATAACCAACAAATATGTACTAGTGCTAGGAGATTCGTTGATAAAGTTTTCCGGAGAAGTGTGTTAGAATGAAGGTTACAAGGTTTGCTGCTATCCTGGCATTAAAAGAGACGAGTTGCAAAGCAAAGTGGACCAAATGAATTTAAAAGAAGTGAAGCCAGAAGTAGTATTCGTGCATGCGGGTACAAATAACATCAGACAAGGATGTGTGGTAGAGGAAATCATGGGGGAAATGTTGGATCTGGTGCATAGTATTAGGTCTCAGTCTAACAAGTCAAAGATTATCATAAGTGGAGTACTAAATAGATTTGATGTAAGCAAAAGAAAAATGATAAAAATTAATCAAGAACTTGATTGGTTGTGCTCTACAAAAGACTGCTTGATGGTCGATGGAAACCTGTGGTTAAATGCTCAGGACTTTGGGAGGGATGGGCTACACTTGAATAGGAGGGGATCTCATAAATTTAGTAAATTACTTTGCGATACAATAAGATCTGTAATTAAGGGAAACTAATTAGAGATGTGGAGGATGCTATAGAACATAAATTAGATAGGCTGGAGTGCAATAATGACATATCTGCATCATCAGATGAAGCAAAATGGTGCAATAACTCACATGAACCAAAAATTAGAGTAATCCACTTAAACGTGCAATATATGAGCCAAAAAATTGCAGCATGTGAACAATTACTCAGTGAGTATTTACCTGAAATTGTTGTACTAACTGAGCGTGGGCTCAATAATGAACAAGTGAGTCTTTGTAAAATTAATAAATGTAATGTTGTAAGTAGTTTTAGTAGGTCTGTATGTAAGGGAGGTGGGGTAGTAATGCTAGTCAGAAGCTCGCTGAAGGCCTCGCCTGTAAATGTTGTTGTTGTTAGCTAATGCTGGATTTCTGACAATGAAGTCATTAATCCTCTTGCTCTCCAATATTTTTCACTGATGATATTGAAGAGAGCAATAGCAGTAATAGTAACCGCTTTTTAGAGAGCACCATATTTTTATCGCCTGTAAATGTAAATGCCTTTCAAGTTGAGAAGATATTCGAAACTGCAGCCATAAAACTGAAGGTCAAGAAACAAAGTATAGTAATCATTGGGATTTATAGGTCACCAAACAAAGAAGTAAATCTCTTTCTTGCTCATTTGGATTAGCTATTATTAAAATTATCAACTAAATATAAAAATGTAGTAATTGCAGGTGATCTTAATATAAATCGAGACTATTCAAATAATTGCTACAAAAAACTACTAGATATATTCAACAGCTACATGATGGTTGATTTAATACACAGCCCAACTAAGGAAACTGCATTGACATCCTCTATAATTGACCATGTTGCATCTAAATTAAGGAAATTGAAGCTATTAACGGTGAAGCAACAAGAACTTGCAATATTACTAAGATAAGTGAATTTTTTAGTCTCTAATTTTGTTCTTACTTTAGATGTTGCATCTAATTTAAATAATGTAAGGATTAATGATGTATCATTAATACGTATATTTCATCACAACAATTCCAATACTTAAAGAATTCTACAATGGAATGCAGGAGGCATGTCCCAGCCTAAAAAACAAGAGCTAATGAAAATATTAAAAGACCAAGATATAGATGTCTTCACAGTACAAGAAGCCAATATATCAGAAGAACAGGAAATATACTTTGAAATGGATCAGTACACTACACATATACTTCCAAAGGCTCGTCAAATAGCAAGTGGTATTCTTACAGGAATTAAAAGAAATATGAAAGCTACTATCCAAATCCAAAAAACAATGGAAGAACAAGATAAATCAGAAATAGTTAAAATTGAAGCATGGAAAAGTAACTACCACTATAGAATTTACAGTATCTACAATCCTCCAGACAATACACTAGATCTAAATTCTATTCCCATAGAACCCAAAAGTATTTTAATAGGTGATTTTAATGCACACTCCCCTAGGTGGGGCTACAGAGATATAAATTCAGCAGGAAGAGTCAGAAGACCTATTAAACTCATCAACAATAGAATTAATATTTAATCCAAATGATCCACCCACTTACCTTCATTATAATGGTTCAGGTACAAATCCTGATCTTCTGATGGTGTCATCTGACCTAATTGACAATACAAAAAGAGAAATAATAGAAGACCCAGGTTCAGGCCACAGAATCACCATAAACTCCATAAGAGGTCTAATAAATAAAAGTAACAAACCAAAAATTAAAACTTCTTGGAATTTTAAAAAAGCAGATTGGTCCAGTTTCCAAAATGAGATAGAAGGGAAGTGTAATATACTGTTAGAATCAGAGTTCAAGTCAACAGATGAAATGAATAAAAAAATTTGTGAAATATTATTGACAGCAGCCAAAACACATATCCCCAAAGGAAAGTTAAAGAAATATAGCTACTTTTGGTCTCCATCGTTATCTAAGTTAAAACACGAAAGAAATATAGCAAGAGTCAAAGCCGAAAGAACCAAGTGTCCAGAAGATGTGCAAAACTGGAGAAGAAAAGCACCCATTTTTAAGAAAGAATTAATTACAGCAAAGAGGACCAGTTTCACAAATTTTGTAGAACATATGGACTATAGGAAAGATGGAAATAAAATGTACAAATTCCTTAATAAAACAAAATTATCAAAAAATACAACTGAACCATTAAAACATAATAACAAAAGCTTAACTACAGATAGGGAAATAGCAGAATCCCTTAACAAGTTTTATGCTCAGTCACAAAGAATACCCCAAGCATATAAAAAACAAGATAAGGCTATCCAAAAAACTATCAGAGAAACTAATAAGCCAAAAGGTATACGAAATGATATTTTTATTCAGGATTTTAACGAAACAGAACTGGATTTAGCAATAGAACAATTACAGAACAAAAAATCTCCAGGACCTGACAAGATCCACCCAGAGTTTATTAAACACCTTGGCAGGAAAGGAAAAGAAATCCTACTTAAACTGTATAACACGTGTTGGAGAATGACTGTACCTTCCGACTGGAAAAAAGCCATTATCATCCCGATTTTAAAGAAAAACAAACCTTCAAACAATATTAATAGTTTCAGACCAATATCTTTAACCAGTGTTATTGCAAAAGTGATGGAAAGAATGGTGGCATCTAGACTTAACTGGTTCCTAGAATATTACAACTTAATTAATAGTTCACAGACCGGCTTCAGACAGAATCATAGTACAAGTGAAAATGTACTCCTACTAAGCCAAGACATCAAGGAAGCTTTCAATAGAAAGGAGGATACCTTAGCAGTATTCATTGATTTTAAATCAGCATATGACTCAGTCTGGAGAAACAAATTAATTGAGAAGTTGCAATCAATAGGTGTGAAAAGTAACATGCTTAAATGGATAACTCAGTTTATTTCACAAAGATTTTGTGCCACAAAATATAATACATACATTTCCAAATATAAACAAACACACCGAGGACTTCCACAAGGTGCTGTTCTGAGCACAACACTCTTTAACATATATATAAATGACCTCCCATCAATAATAAAAACTTTAGAAACCAAAATTGCTTTATTTGCTGACGATGTAGTCATTTGGACTTCAGGCTCTCCAAAAAAACCTGAATTAATTAAAGACAGAATAGAAACAGCCCTAAACAAAGTACATGAATTGAGCTCCAAAAACCTCATGACTATCAATGTGGAAAAAACAAATTATGAATTATTGACACTAAAATACAAACCAGTTAATATTAACATAAATTATAATGGTAAACCACTCAAAGCAGTTGATGATGCCAAATACTTAGGCATCACTTTCGACAGAAAGCTAAGTTGGAAAAAACATATAACAAACATCTCAGAAAAGGTTGAAAAGAAACTCCAAATCCTGAAAAGGTTAGCTGGTGCTAAATGGGGCTGCTCAAGGAGAGTCCTTAACACAACATACAAAATGTATGTTAAACCAAACCTCTTGTACTGTTCTGAAGCTTTAATAACAGCAGCAAATGCTAACATCAATAAACTTGAACAAATACAAAATCAGGCTCTTCGCCTAATCACTGGAGCAGTTAAATCCACACCTATTGATGCCATGCTTGCCTTAACACGGACCCCATCAATAGCAACAAAAATAGAAGAACAAGCATTGCTCCAACACGAGAAAATGTTACGACTACCAAACTCTAAATGGACAGAAGAGAACCTCCCCCCTTCAATCCTTAGAACTCATAGTAGTTTCCTAGAAAAGGTAACACAGATTAAATCCAAATTGAACATTCCTAACACCAGAGAAAATCTACTTGTAAGAGAAAATCCATTGGAATTATTGCAACCTACCTTCAATTTGGAATTAATAGAGGAAATAAGTAAATCAGACACACCAAAAGAAATACAAAAACTTCTAGCTCTGGAAACAATCAATACCAGGTATCCCACAGAAGAATGGCTGCACATATATACTGATGGATCCTCCAAGGAAAACCTTACTGGAGCTGGAGTTATCTGTTCACATTTTTCCTTTTATCATTCTGTTGGCAGAGACACAACAAATTATGATGGAGAAATAGAGGCTATACACATTGCTCTCCGACAATTATTAAATCTTCCCTTAAATAAATTTAACAAGGCAGTAATTCTTTCGGATTCTAAAGCTGCAATTCAGGGAATATGTTCAAATACTACAAAGAAGTCAACAAAAATTAGAGAATGCTACAAAATGTTAACACAACTCCAAAAACTTAATAAGACTGTTCATCTCGAATGGATTCCAGCACACTGTGGAGTCGTGGGGAACGAAGCTGCAGACTCACTTGCAAAGAAAGGCACAACAATAAAACAAAAGTCTAAATTCAATTTCTCATATTCCTCAATAAAACGCTTGATCATTAAAAAATTTTCTCATTCATACCTACAAGAAATAGAAACAAATGCCAAAGATAAAAAATGGATTACACTACTTTCCAACCCAAATATAATCCCCCAGAGACCAAGGAAAACAGCGGTTGCAGCCTTCCGACTATTGACAAATCACGACTGCTTAGCAAGTCATCTCTACAGCCTCACCAATATGTGTCCTGTGTAACGATCCAGCAGAAATGAACGAAGACCACTTGAAGACCTGTGAAGCATTAAGATCAGAAGAAACTACAGTTCAAAAGTATTGGAAAGCACGAATGCTAATGGCTTCATTGCCAGATGCAAGGCACTAGAAAACAACATATTTCGGATCATGCCCAGTGTGTTGATATTTTAGGTATAAATGGGATCGAAAAGCAAAAAGAGCTTAAAACCTTCCGTGACTTCAGTGATAGTTGCGTTGCTAAACTAGTTGATAAATTACACGATGAAACTTGGGACACAATGTATTCAGCAAACAGTGTAAATGAAAAGTGGGAAGAATTTTATCATGTATTTGGTATGCATTTCAATATTAATTGTCCAATTAAAACTAAAGTTTTGCATAGAAAATATAATACCAGAGTTAAACTTGATAAAGAAACCATAAAATTAAAAGATGAAATGAAGCAGTTTAATGATCTTCATAAAGCAACAAAAATTGTATATTATAAAAATAAGTATAATCAGGCAAAAAAGCAATATTTGGCAAGTCTTAATCAACTGAAAGCTAATGTATATAAAGAAAAAATAAACAATTCAGATAATATATGTAAAACCACTTGGATAGTTAACGAAGCTAGACAAAACAGACCCGACCCAAAAAACCTTGAACTGAATGTGAATGGATTGGTATTAAAGGATCCTATAAAATTATGTGAACACCTCAACAAATTTTTCTTAAACGTTTCATCTCAACCGAACAACCAAAGCTTTTTTCTCTACAAAAATATATCCATCGTTTTTTATTATTCCTGTCACAATAAATGAAATAATCAATATCATTACTAAATTACAAAAAAAAAAAGAAAAGAAAAGAAAAAAGACTACTAGTGGATGGGATGAAATTAACACAGTAATTCTAAAACAATGTAAACATGCTCTTGTAAGTCCTCTTGAACACCTTATTAACTACTCTATATCAAAAGGGGAGTTCCCAGACTTTGAAAATATCTGTTGTTCAACCTATACATAAAAATGGGGATACCATGGATATTAATAGCTACAGGCCAATTACTTTAAGTTCAGAATTGGGTAAAATCTTTGAAAGGGTTATTTTGCAACGACTGGTCCACTTCTTTGAACAAAATAACACCATTATAAATTCACAACATGGCTTTAGAAAAAAATTTCTCTACAATTTCAGCAATCTTGGAGTGCACAGATAATATTGTGAAACACCTGGAAAATAAAGAAGTATCAGCAACTTTATTTTTAGACCTCACGAAAGCATTTGACTGTGTGGATCACAACATTTTACTGGATAAGCTAGAAACATATGGGGTTAGGGGACTGACTAAAGATCTAATCATCTCATACCTTACAGGAAGAAAACAGGCAACACAAATATATCAAAATCAGGGAAATTTTACAACAAAAATTACATCAAAATTCGAAACTGTAAAGTATGGAGTTCCTCAAGGTTCCGTATTAGGTCCTCTTCTGTTTATTCTATATATGAATGATATTCCTATGATAGAGAAAAGCAAAAATATTTCTTATGCAGATGATACAACTGCTTTATGCTGGGGTTCTATGACTGAAGAATTCAAAGAAACTGTGACAAACACTATTGATACACTTCAAATACTTTAAGCAAAATAATCTCAAATGCAACCTATCTAAGACTGCATTAATCAACTTCAATCTAAGAAATGTAGATGATATACATAATACTCCACAATTATCAGAACACGGCATAGTTAGTACCAATAAACATAAATTTTTAGGAATCATACTGGATCAAAAGTTGACTTGGTCGGAGCACATTAATTATATTTGCAGGAAAATAAGCAAATCACTATATCTGCTCAGGCATTTTTCAAGTTTCTAAGAAGTAAGAGAATTGAAATTGATATATTATGGAGTCATATACCCACATGCTATATTGGCTGGAGCTCTGGGGATGCAGTGCTAAATCACTTTTTAAATTACAGAAGAAAGCAATTAGAACTATATATCACTAGGGAATCATGCAGATAGTATTTTAGAGAAGAACAAATTCTTACAATATTTTCACTATATGTCTATAAAGCAATAATATATGCACTACAAAAAGATAACTTAAGAAACAGTAATGTCCATCACTATAACACGTGGCATAACTGTGACTTTTATAGACAAGGCTTTAGATTAAATATTAGTTACAAAGACCCTTGTGTAATGGGGCTATATCTTTATAATAAGTTACCAAATTCAATAAAGCAAATTAACATAACTAGTACTTTTAAGTATCAGCTCAAGAACTATTTAATAAATAAGTCATTGTATAATCTGGATGAATTATAAATTTGTAATTGAAGATGTATATTTTATGTAATTGAATTTGGCAAAACTGTATTGCAGTCTACTGATAATAAAGTTCAAAGTTCAAATGTTAAATAACATGTTCAAATTTAATATTATAATTGTAAGAATCATTTTATGTTTAATATTAACTGTGTAGGGAGGATAGATAGAGATCGCTTCCTTAACATTCCAGGAACTATGGATGATTTGATGGGATACGCCACAGTAAATGGACGTATACGCGTATGAATACAAACGCATTGTGAAAGAAGACGCTAGATTTTCCTTAGTGTCGTAGCATCCAGAGAGAGAAGACATGTTTTGTGTTATGTGCAGATGTGGATGCTAAAAGTGATTTAAAACAATAACAAGAAGAAACCATTAAGGAAGTAGTTTCATGTGTAACGAAAGTTAATTAAAGTGTTACGCGTGTAATATTTAACGAGAAAGGTACAAATAAAAGTGTTATAGAAAAATTATATCCTGTGTCCGCATTATTTCACCCTGTGCTGTGACCCAAGATAGTAAAAGAGTCCCAAAGCTCAGCTCATTCAACAATTTAATTAAAAGAACAGCACCAGTACTAAGATAAGTAAATTATCACACAAAGTTCTGCACAGGCAAACTGCGAAGTCATAAATAACATGATGGAATTTATGGAAAAGGATATTGAAGCTGGGATGTTTAATATAGATATTAAAAAAGTGTGTGAACGAGTGTCTACGGCAGTATGAGTTTAAAAATCATTTAACGCGGATACGTCATCAGGCGAAGAGAGAAAAAAGGTATTGGTACCATTGTTTGAAACTCCCAATAAAATAAGAAAAAGGAACAAGCCAAAAATGGCTCTTGATGATTTTGATAAAAGGGTAATAAGGAGGGTGATAAACAATTTCTGCCTAACGGAAAAATGTCTTCCAACAATACTGAAACTGGTTGGAGCAAGCAGATTTCAATCGTTACATCAGATGAACGTATTGTTGAAGCACGTTTTTACTGTCTGTTGTAACATGCAACAAAAAGAAATACCTTTCTGCAACATTATTATCTCATCATTATTAGGTATATCATATGAGATTATGTTCAGTCAATTACGTGACGGATTCAGTAAATTTATAACATTTTTAAACATCAGTATGACTGGTATTTTAAGAGCTGGTCCATACCGCTTTAGACTTGCAGGTTTTAAAACTTCTGGTACTATATTCGGACAGTTCTATAACTACTGGTACTCAGAGCTGATGAGCACCGGCCCAGCTAAAGCCCTAGTTGTACATCAATTGTGTATAATGTTGCTGCTACCCTCATTAGTGAAGTGTCGAAGACTGTGGATGGGGAGGCGAAGTTAAGAATCTGGACAAATATTAAGTTGATGTGACTATATGCACAGTGAAGTGTAGTGGGATGGGGTGGGCCCCTCTAAGGCTACACTACTACCCCTCTCATGGCAACTTCCTAGTTTGAGGCATCTGTACTTCAAAATCCAGTCTGTGCCAAATAAAATGCAAAGATTGCCCAAAAATATACATTGGCCAGATAGAAAGGAACCTCAAAACAAGACTGAAGAAACATATCAGGAACATAAAACTTAAATTGGCAAATGAGCCATAGCCCAACAGTTCTGATTGACTCAGCACACAACAGGATATCAAATTATTAAAACATTAAAAACTACAGCTGAACTGTAATTTGGGAAAAAAGAAACATGAATTTTGAAATACCACAATAGTCTTCCTCTTCAAATCCCACTCAAGAAACCGTTGATGAAGATGATGGTCTTTGAAATTTGCCCAGATATAAAGTTAAGTGAAAGTAAAAGTGTCTATAGGTTGACTCAGGTACTTCTGCAAGTCATCCTAATTTAAATAAAAACTAATCTTTGGAGAAATCTGGACTTAATTTCAAAAGTACCCTTGCCCACGTCATTTTGCATAACTTTTTACTGTTCTCACTAGATATGCCGTGAAACCAAGGTCTCATAGCTCATGCACTAAATATTTTCTGCTACACTTTCGAAGTACCAAATTGGTTCATCCATGGCGTCATTAATGAACTCATTTTATATTTTTAATTGGATACCAACAAATTTGTTATTACTTGTAGTATTTTGTGATACTCTATGTTGAAGCTTGACATTCTGACAATAAAGTAGGACAGAGTATTCCAAGTATTACATTTTAACTGTCAGGATGGGCAGATTTTCTGAAAGGTAATGCTTAGTTTATGTAGTTTGTGTACTTAATTTTGAAATAGCATAATTATAAACAAATTACACTTATTTTTAGGACGAGCATGCTGGAGCTTAGGAAATGCACATGCAGCAATGGGAAACCACGAAAAAGCTCTGTATTTTGCAACAAAGCATTTGGAGATATCAAAAGAGGTAAGATATGAACTATTACACTTTGCAACATATTTCCAAAGAAATTAGCATTAATAGATCCTTTTTCGTATCTATCCATTACTATCAATTATTGTCATATTAGCAGTTTTATTGTAAGCTTCCATATGCTTTCAACAGATCAGCGGTGGTTTTTAGTTTCATTATTGCTTTGAATTACTGCAGTACAAATGGTTAAGAACATTTAGGCATTCAGCACATTTATGGAGGAATATACACTTCTAACCCAAACCATAAGGATTTTGTCGCTCAGAAATGAATATTTGTGCTATTATCTTCATAAACTAGGTAAAAATCACATTATATAGTGATAGTATTATTTATATAATAGTTTGAGGATGGCACACTTTTTCTTTTTACTTATAAAAGGAGTAAAAAATTGTCTTCATTGTAAGTCTGACACAAAATCTGAGTAGGTTAAGCCAAAAGAAATGGCAGAGTGAATAACATTTAATTTTTAAGTAACTTCTGGGAAAACCCAGTAAAATTAATTCATAATTGAATAAAGAAACTCAGTTGCTGTTTACTGTCTCTGCCACCTACCTATAATATGTAAGAGAAAATATTGCACTCTACCCAAAAATATGTTGTCAGATTTCACCTGAAATACATGTTTTGAGGCCCTCTAAATTGAGAAAAATTGTTTTTTAGAAATACTTTGTCTATCTTTCTTCCTCTGTGTGTATGCACATCATCTGTGTGTGTGTGTGTGGGAGGGGGGGGGGGGGGGAGATGCATGAGAGAGAAAGAGAGAGAGAACAGCATAACACTAAAATGAAATGTTTGATAAATACCAAACTTGATGTGTATTGAGTATCTTCCTTAGACATGACAAAGATTTTCAAAGCACCTCTGTAGTGTGGTGGTAGCATGTCTGGCTGACGTCCAAGAGGTTGTGAGTTCAAATCTTACTTAGGGTGCATTATCCAGATAAGGTTTTTTCCAAGGTTTTCCCTTATCCTGAGAACACAAATGTCAGGCTCATTTGAGTATCATTTCACACATTTCATTCATTCATTGTCCAATATGACACTACATTGGAGTACGTTAATATAAAAAAAAAAGATTTTCAAGAAAATCCTCCCACACACCCCCACCCCAAACTACCTTTTTCATGGAATAATTCTGAACACTTTTTGTGTAAAAGTGTCACATTTTGAGAAGATATTGAAATTAAATACCACACACATGCATGCACACATATGCCTTTCTGGTGAAACTTTTACATTAACTGTTTTGTCAGAATATGATACTTTCTCTTATTATCTACTATAGGTAGGTGATAGAAAGTAAAGATATCTTTATTATTTATTTATGCCAACAAACTTACTGTTGGTGTTTTTAAACACACAAGCCGTGTGTGGGCAAAGTTTGAGAGGTAGAACTGGAACTTAAAAATTCAATGCCACAACTGGGATTTGAACCTCAGACCTTCCGCTTACAAGGCGGCTGCTCTAACCATTGAGCTATTGTGACAAACTGCCAGAATGGCATTAAATTCTCAAACCAGTTCATATTTCTCCTGGTAAACAACAAAGGCAGTCTCACATCAGAGACAAATTACCCCAATGGTGACTTACTATTGTAAGTACTTTATATCCCAGGATTAAATAACCTTCAGATGGTAATTATTATCTATTTATGCCAACAAACTTACTGTTGGTGTTTTTAAACACACAACCCGTGTTTGGTTCAACTCCCAGTTGTGGCATTGAATTTTTAAGTTCCAGTTCTACCTCTTAAACTTTGCCCACACACGGCTTGTGTGTTTAAAAACACCAACAGTAAGTTTGTTGGCATAAATAAATAATAATTACCATCTGAAGGTTATTTAATCCTGGGATATAAAGTACTTACAATAGTAAGTCACCATTGGGGTAATTTGTCTCTGATGTGAGACTGCCTTTGTGGTTTATCAGGAAAAATACGAACTGGTTTGAGAATTTAATGCCATTCTGGCAGTTTGTCACAATAGCTCAGTGGTAGAGCAGCCGCCCGGTAAGCGGAAGTTCTGTGGTTCAAATCCCAGTTGTGGCATTGAATTTTTAAGTTTCAGTTCTACCTCTCAAAGATATATTTATTAATGCTTTAAATTGGTTTGTACCTGCCTTTAGCTAGGAGATCCAATGGGCCAGGCAACAGCACAGATGAATGTCTCAGATCTAAGGAAGGTGCTGGGATTGCCGAACAGCGAGCTGTCTCCAGAGAGCTTGGAAGTGATGTCGAATGCTGTCAGTGGACAAAGTTCCCCTGGCATGAGGAGATACAGGGTGAGGAGAGAAAGCATGGACAAGCTGGATTTGATAAAGGTGTGGTACGCAATTTGTTTGGTTCTAGGTGGTGAACAAGGAGCCTGGAGGTCCTAACTGCTGACAATGCATCGGTTGGGGCAAGTAGCAGCATGTGCCAGTAGTGACTAACATTCATTACACAAAACCGTATCAAAATACCAACATACTTGGCAACTTCTATGGTTTGTCTGTAAAATGTATGGGAGTAGATGCCTTTACGGTAAAAGAGTCATTTGTGCGAGATTCCAAGTGTTCTAACAGACAGTTAATGTCCTAGAAAGTGGTCTTTGCTTTAATATATGTTTATTGTGGTATCAGGAAGAATGTTGGCCTTCAAGGATTCTTATAAAACAGAATTCCCATTTATTTTACATGTAAGTTTTGTACATTTGCTGCACTGAACATTTTACACATTCTAAATTTCATCTCATCACAAAATTATTATGCTTTGCTGGACAAGGGAAAGTTTTACAGGTTTCATTTTCAGGAAGTTGGCAAGTATGAAAATAATTAATTAAATTTTTGAGAATTGCTTTGGAAGTTTAATTTATGGAGGTAATTGCATTATATAACACCTAAACTTTAAGGGACACAACTTTTAATTTTATAACATAACCTAAAGTGAAGTAATTATATACTTTTTTGAGTGGCATTAAAGAAAATGCTATTTGTATTTTAAAGTACCGGGACACATTTTGGGAGAATGTTTCTCTGGTCTCTCCTTTGGATGAATGTTGATTGTTTACCTTCATATCTTTATGGAATAGGACTTGAGTGAAGAAGATAGGGATGATTCCTCAGTTGCTACCTCAGTGCTAATTTTCATTGTAAAACAATTAACACTGGTATATTCACTATGTACAAATTGATTTTTAATACTCTAGCTTCACAGAACTTAGCCTGCCTCAGTAGCATGATGGTTAGCGTGTCTGCCTCACGTTCAAGAGGTTGCGAGTTCAAATCTCGCTTAGGATAAGTTATCCGGATAAGGTTTTTTTCTGAGGTTTTCCCTTATCCTGAGAAGATCAATGTTGGGTAACTTAAAGCCCTGTGGACCTCGGGCTCATTTGAGCATCATTTCACCCGTTCCATTCATTCACCGTCCGATATGACAAATAAAATTCACAGAACTTAAGTTCTGGTGTAGAAACTAAAGCTAAAGTAATAAACATTTCAATTTGTACAACAGAATTTCAAAAGAAGTTACTGCAGTTTCCCAAAAGAAGATTTTAAAATCTTAAAGCTGGAACATTCATTGAGCCACAAATTCCAAATTCAGATAGCCAGAGTATTACAAATGCAGATGTAAAAGATGAAGTAGATTTCCCTCATTCTTATGCAGTTTATTCTCCTGAAGGTTTTTGTGAAAAAACAAGGTCCAATAAAGTAACCTATGGCACAACAGCCCATTCCGGGCCAAGGCCTACTGCCCAGCTGCTGTGGCCTCACCTCTGTGCACTGCAGTCATCAAGAGTGGTGTGCAGTACTGGAGGGTGGGACGTGGTCAGTGCTCTGATCCCTCCTGGCTGGTTACTTAATCAAGTAGGTTCTCAATTGACCCCTAATGAGGCTGAATGCACCCTGGATCAGGTCTCCCTGTGGGAGACTAAGGAGATGACCACAAGTTGAAACACTGCTTGCCAAAGGAATGAGACATATTGACCTTGGTAGTTGAGCACTGTGATCGCTTGTTATCTTATTTATTAGAAGAGTGAAATAATAGTAACTTGGCTTATAGTGAGTGATAAAACACAGATGATCTCTTGGATCTGCTGATATATGAGATGTTGCTGTCCTGAAGATGTGGTTCCATCTGAACATAGTGTACATACACTGTCTTGCCTTGTTTGTGTGATAAGCTCACATAAACAGCTGGACAGTTTCACATTCTTTCCACTAAGTCTCATGGCTTTGCCAGGTAGTACAGTGTCAGTATATCAAAAATATGAAAATAACATTTCAAGGATAGTAAGTTGGCTGTTTATTCCTGGCTGGTGAAATAGGATCTGTACTGAACAGCATGCAAAGAGGAAATTCAAGCAATACCCCCACTGCTGTAACTTTGCATTTGACAGCTAGCAGTTAAGTTGGTACACTTGCAGAATAACAGATGAAGACCGCTGCCCATAAGACCTCCTGAGCCAATCTCTAGGCAGCATTCCATTAGGTCAGTCACAAAGCAGAAACGGAAATGGGAGAGGAAGAAGCTCTTGCCAGATATTGCTGCTTTCAGCAATGTGCACAAGTTTGTGATTGCTATCACGTGCATCTATAATTGCTCCACACTTAGATCTGCACTTGGTGTAAACACAGGCCGTCAACAACTAACCCGCGATACACCGAAACCAAAGCACACCATAAAATGTAGTACCCTAAATATCGGTGATTATCTGTGAGTTTTCAAGATGTATGATAACCCTCGTAAAGACTACTTGAATGTAACACGGTAGCAGCAACATTCCTAAAATTCTTGAATAAATATCGTTCTGTTGCAACATAAACACGAGGCATGAATCCACGTGGTGTTTGTTTTGTATTAGTCGTAGGTTATCGCGGAAGGATGCAAGGGGCGGATCTAAGGCTGGATGGAGTATAGTTGCTCTTCGCAAGTTGTTATTTATTATATTATTGTTGATAGTGTTTTTGGCATTTATTTATTCCTTATATTATATAATTATATAAAGTCTTAATATTATATACACAAAATTTAATGTGCAAGGTGATGCCTCAGAAGAGACGCTGATCGCTGGATGAACAACAAAGTGAAATACTTTACCCCAAGGTGTGCCACTGAACAGCCAAGCTTGGAATTATTAAGAAAGAAGAGGGAAGTAATATGTGGATTTCCATGCACATTCCTGTATCCCCCCCCCCCTCCCTTCTCCTCCATGCAACTTCCTGTTCTATCAGTGTAGTGGCATCAGGTATTTACCGCAGATCCATACCTTTCTGAGGTTCACATTTTCCTTTTGAATCTAACTTTACTTAAGGTGGGGAGTTGGCCCAAGCTTAAGGCCCCTGTTTTATCCCCAGGGTACTCGGGTAGATCCTTAATTCTTGAGCTAGGGATTGGGTATTTCCTCCCAATCCCGAAAGGTTCTGGTTTTCCTGCCAATATTCAGGAGGCTGTTTGCAGTGGTTTCCCACTGGGTGATGGGGTCGCCACTGTCCTATGCAGATCCCTCTATTCCTGCTGATAAAGTTATAGAGCAGATTCAAGAACACTTGGATTAAGCAGAAGAACTGTAATCAGCAATGGAGTAGTACTTCAAAAGAACGAAGACAAGGTTGCTGGACTGTCTGGAACGCAGCAGATATTTTTGTCAACTCCAGGGAAGAAGACAAACCGCATTCATCTGGTCACAGATCTTGATGCATTTGAAATAGATGCTTTTTGAAGGCATATTTACTTCTACTACAGTAGAAAGGAATACCCAACCGTATGGAAATTACTTGTAATTTGTTTTACCTATATTGCAGTGTGTTATGCCTGCGTTTACTTTCAATTATTAGTAATAACAAAGTAGCTTATTCTTCTTCTACGTTCATAGCTTATGTACATTCTTTATGTCGTTTTGTGACATGATAGAAAGCTATGTCGTGTGTTTCTTGTGTATTAGCAACTGTGGCAGCGTCTCAAGTACAGAATAGCCAAATTAACGCAAATCCATGTGAGCTGTCAAATGCAATGTTACAGCAGCAGAAGTATACAATGTTGTGAATGTTAGAACATTACGAGCTAATATGTTTTCAGAAAATTCTTTTTATAAATTATTTTCATCGTATTTTACAAAGCCTAACTTCAGTCAGTATTACATGTCATATTTTGATTTATTAATAATTTTATGATGCATGAAAACAACAGTGTTGGAAAAATCTGGAAATTTTAAATTTAGCTTTTAAAATAAATAATAAAAAACTAGAAGCAGATCAACAATAAAACATTTTTAATTTTAGGAATAATCCTCTTAAAAGCAGTAAAAATAGTAAATTTATAATTAAGTTAGCTCATATGTCTATGTACTACCATCTTAAAAGAGTAGAAGGTGTTTGCATAGTAGTGTAATGCTTATATGCATGTTTTATAGTCAGTGTGCATGTCTGGAACTTCTTTTATTTTGACTAACCAAATAATATTAGAAAAGTTCTGCTGCTAGGTTCATTTCTTATAAAGTTGGTGACATGTTTCAGAAGTATGAAAAACAATTCCTGCATTTGTTTGTAATACATTGGTTAGGACATACCTAAGGCATAATTTTATTTTATGAAAATAACAGAAGACGAAAGAATAATGGCTTCTGAAAACTACTAACAAAATAATTAGATCACAAGGAGTTAAACTGAGGGATGCAGCAAAACTGCTTATCTCAACTTTAAGTTTTAATTACTGTGTTAAATTATATTGATTTCAAATTATTTCTTTTGGGCCCAAATATTCAGAATTTCAACCCAAACTTTAACAAGCTGTTCAAAGTAGCTTCTACAAAATATTTTCGTCAAAACAATTTTGATTTGTGTGCGTATATGTGACAGATATCAAAATGTTTCACAAACATAGGTAAACAAAAGTGACACTGCTGTTCATGCCTAGTAAATTCCACAATCACAGACTAATCATTATTTGGTAGCTTTAGAAACAAAAAATGACCATAAGTTTAATCACAAGCATTTGTAAACATTAACAGTGAGAAAACATTGGGATTAAATTAAAATGTCTGAACTTACCTATAGGATATACATTTTTAATAGGAGTTAGAGGAAGCATTCAATATGTCCACCATTTGCATGTAGACAGGCTTAACTGCTCTGGCCTTTACATAAGGCTTTGATGAAAGAACAGTTGCATGTGATTGAGTAAACATTCCCCATGATATACACCAACATCAGATGACAGTAAAGTCAGCTGATGTGATGTTGCCAGTTCTAACAGAATTAAGGAGACAACAAATTATGGACTTCTTAAATTTAATTTAAACAAAAACCATTCATTCTATTGAAATATGCCATAGTAAAAGGTTGTCATTTATTCATTTTTCTATGAATATAGCCATAAATTAAAGATGTTCAATTGGCAGTAATCCAGCAAGGTAATGATAAATTTTTTTGATAAAAATATTTGTTTTAGAAAACTATAAACTTTTCTGCTTTTTGGTATTAGACTTTCTTCTTAGTCACAATAAGATGAATGTTGTCCTCCATAGTCTAGGGGTAACATGCTAGCCTGCGGTAACCAAGGTTGCGGTTAAAACCCAGCAGGGGACAAGGATTTTTTTCAGGGATAAAGATTCTTAGCATGGCTTCCTTCAAAAGGGAAGTAAAGCCGATGGTCCCATGTCGTAGATTTATGGCATGTAAAGAAAGATCTCAAGCCTAATAAAGAGGCCTCTGAGCAAAATTAAATGGTATTACATGCCCTATATAGAATGGGATGCTAAAAACCATAGTAGTTAAAGAGCATCCATAATACAGCTCAACCTACCCCTCAGTAAGATGACTATGCTCTTAAACTCTGCAGAATTATTTCACTTCCATTCTGTATTTTAAAGATAAAATAAAAATGAAAATAACATCACAGTTAAGAGTGCTGCATGTAATATGCTCTTTTGTAATTACCCAGAGCTATCAGTAGCATCTCTTAGGGTTAGTACATGCTGCCCTCGTATTGCATTCCCTTTACTCATTTTGAAACTACTCCAAACAAAATACCAAAACTTTAGAATTCATATTCATCTTTGTGCACATTTTTGAGTAGTTTAAGGAAGTATTTATTGCTTATTTTCAGCTGACTCCTGACGGAAAACAGAGAGCTAATGGAATTAGTCCTCTGCAAAATGATGCTGATGGTGTTGCAGAATCACAGTCAATGGAGAATGCCAGTCTGGGTTCTGCTGGAGAAAATAAGGTATCCACATTAAGGCACCATTCACAATGAAAACTAAGCATTAACATAAAACTTTTTTTTAGTTTAGCTTTTTACAACCTGCGTTTTGTCCTGTGGGTATATCGCAGGATATTTAATCTCAGGAATATCATGTGTTTATATACATATGAGTATGAAAGTAGTTTCAATCTAATGTCTTGAAGATTTCATTTAAACTGGATTGTACGTGGTGATGAAAGTACTTTTTATGACACTATGCTGGGGTTCTTCATATGCGCTGGTCTGTTCCTAGCTTGCAGTGAAGTAAGAGATGTATGGCTTTTGGTTGTCATCTAAGCATGGGCACCTCGGTGAGGTTCCTTTTCCAATTCTGTGTAGATATTGTTGGAATTTTCCATGGTTAGTAAGGAACTGGTGAGTATGAATGTCAGGTTTAGGACTATTTCTGGTATGGATGTTCGGGAAGATGAGTTTTGTGTGGTGGCCTTTATGTGAAGATGCATACATTGCATTCCAGATATTTGTGTAGTATTGATGAAGCCTTTGTTTGCCAAATGAGAGAGGTATTCTGTCATATTGCAGCAGTTATTCCTCACTACCAGTATATGGATGATATAATCACCATACTTGATTTGAAGTCCTTTGGACAATTGGCTAACTATGCACACCTGAAGCTATTAACAGTGAAGTAAATTGATCCACAAATAACACAAAATAATTAGAGACTCACACATAAACAAACCCAAAGATACACAACAGTGAATCAGCAAATATTGTTGATGAGCAATTGCTCCAATGTGACCTTAGACATTAAAATATAAAAGAAACAAATAAAAAAAGAACAAAAAGGATGTTAATAAAACATGTTTATCTCATTGATACTGTTACTGCTGCTAGCTGATGGATTCTTTCCTATTGCATTGCCAACTATTGGAAGTATAACACATTTGTTGACAGAATCAGTGGTCAATATTTCAAAATTCATTGTGTAACCTTCATTTTTCAAAATAAATAGTTTCCCAAACCATTCAAATCTATGGGCCCATTTAATTATTTTTAATGGTTTAAATTATTTGGATTGACTTCATGAGTTAATGACCAAAAATGATCTGCAACACCTGATTATGTTTATGTTTAATATTTCTAAAACATTATTTTATTCTGATTTCTAAATAACATTTGTTCTTACTAATGTAAGCCTTGACACAATGTGTAGTGGTACATTGGTGTTATTGTGAGTCCCACATTGTTGGAGCCATGTATGTAGTGTTATGTTAGTTGTTCATATGCTCCACGTTGTTTGTATTATGTATGTAGCAGTTATGTGAGGAGGTTTAAGATCTCAGAGTCCGCATGAATAGGTTTTCAGGACTTCATGATTTTGGTTACAGATTTGTGAATTGAAGGAGTCAGAGGTTTTTAGGTTCACACTTGGAAATAACACTTCCACATTTTAAGAAAAATACACCTTAAGTTATTGAGAATTCTGCAAGTCACTTTAGCTTTTACACTTAATATCACTTTAAATACTTTAAACTATGTTTTATTCTTGTAAAGAGTAATTCACATTTGACGACTATGGTCATATACACACACTGTATTTCTCACTTATCACTTTCTGTATCACCTATTACTGTTCTATCATTGAAATATTTACTGCAAATTGTTCTTGCCCATGTGGCCGTTTAAGAACGCTTTACCTGTTACTCCTGCAAATGATACCTTCAGAGTGCTCACTACATGTTATTCCAGCTTATGATACCTTCAGAATGTGTAACAGATTGGAAATCCTATATAAATACTATCTCTCTGTACTCCCACCAGCATGACTCCTATGTCCTCTTATTCGTCCTTTTTAAAATGCTCTGCTCTTGGTTTGTATTTTAAATATGAATATTGGTTGTGTTGGCACACCCATGCGATGAATGACATCATATTGCTATTTTATATTTCCTACGGCCTAAATCTGTATGCCCTACAAATCTTGCAGAATTCTCTGCATAACTATGCCATTATTTATGGACAAATACTTGTAAAAATTAAAATATGGATACAGAAGTTCAATTATTTTTCAGATAAATAAGTTAGTGACAAATTATTCCAAAATTGTAGGTAATTCCAAACATGGTCATGGAAAATAATGAATAAATTAATATTTTATGCATATTGATTCCTTCTCTAAAAGGTGTAATTGAAAATAACGCTACAAATCTTAACACATAAATTAATAAATGCCAGATTTTTTTATTATTTCTAATTTTATCCTTTATAGAAAAACTTAGCAATTTTTTATATTTATTTTGAGGAACTAAATTTATTCCATGTTCTAAAGTAAGAACAAATTAGAAACTAAAAACTTCACTTATCTTAGTAATATTGCAAGTTCTTGGTGCAAAGCTGACTAAAGTTGGAGTCAACTCGAAACTTTAGTCAGCTTTGCACCAGGAACTTGCAATATTACTAAGATAAGTGAAGTTTTTAGTTTCTAATTTGTTCTTACTTTAGAATCTTGTTGCTTCACTGTTAATAGCTTCAATTTCCTTAATTATTCCATGTTATTTATTTATGCCAACAAACTTACTGCTGATATTAAACACACAAACTGTGTGTGGGCAATGTTTGAGAAGTAGAATAGGAACTGAAGCATGGCAAGCACAAGGTCTGTTGTTTCAAATCTCGGCTGTGACATTGAATTTTTACTTCCAATTCTACCTCTCAATTATTCCATGTTCTTTAAAATTTGTGTACATTTTTTGTTAGACCAAGGATGGTAAGTAAATTTTTTTAAATTAATGTTGTATTCACTCAAACTGCTGCAGATCTAAGAGTCCATTTAAATGCTTTAATAATTTATTGTAATATTTGTATTGTTTCACTGTCGGTAGTTTCAGTTTTTACATTTTATTCCCAAAACATATCCAATAATTAATAAATAAATGAGGTATAGTGTAAACAAAGTGAAGCTCATTTAATTTGAATACACCTGACTGCTCAAAAAGCTTTAAGTTATTTGTGAATTCGATGTTTATTTATATATTCATTTGGATGGTTCCATTACAATACATATCTTTTAAGTGTACACTAAACTTGCCTTTAATTTACATTGTGAATGGTGCCTATTTTGTAAGGAAGTGTTGCCAAAAATTATATTTATGTGTTTTAATTGCTACTCTCTAGTTCTTTAGAAATCTAGTATAACCAATTTTTTTTACTTGCAGAAAGAGCATCTGGATGATGAAGAATCTTTCTTTGATTTACTCTCACGCTTCCAATCCAAGAGAATGGATGACCAAAGGTGTTCACTAACTGTAACAGAGAATAAAGAAAACACAAACTCAGGGCAGAAGAGTAATCATAATAATAATACTGCAAGTAACATGAGCGTTCTGAACAATGCAATAAGCAACAAAACTACAATGCCACTGAACAACAGCAACGGCACCAATGTTGGTAATAATGGTAATCTCAGATTCTTTGATCAGTAGCATTAGTTTCTGTACACCTGCAGGTGTTTATTTTTCTTACAGTTCCTGCGTATGAACACACACATGCACGCACGCACGCACGCACGCGTACACACGCACACTGTATCAAGGGTATGAGTGCACAGATTTTAACAGTGACTTCATGGTGTTAAGTTGGAACATAGCTTCCTCTACCATTTTTCTCTATAGTGCATGGTTCCATAAATAAAAAATAAAATTGATTCAATGTTTGATTGTCCATATATAGGGACACATTTTTTGCATTAGCAATAAAGGCAACAAACATTATGTTAAAGCAATTTCCCATTATCTTTCTGAATTATGTGATGTTGATCAATAAACTAATATTGTTATTTTAGCAATGAGTGCAGAATGAAGCGAAATTGCCTTACTTTGAAAAAACGCGGAATTCCAACAATTTTTAATGTAAAAATTATTTGTCACTGTGAGAGGTAGAATTGGAACTGAACAATTCAATGCCACAGCTGGGAGAGGTAAATTGTCTCTGATGTGAGACTGCTTTTGTGGTTTACTGTGAGATATACGATTTGGTTGGAGAATTTAGTGTCATTCTGGCAGGTTGTCACAGTAGCTTAATGGTTAGAGCACCTGCCTAGTAAGCGGAGTGTCTGTGGTTCAAATCCCAGCTGTGGCATTGAATTTTTCAGTTCCAATTCTACCTCTCATATATTGCCCACACATGGCTTGTGTGTTTAAAAACATCAACAGTAAGTTTGTTGGCATAAATAAATGTTCACTTTGTTTTAAGTTCATTCCTGTGAACTGTTAAATTATAAAAAAGAATAAAGTAAAACTCTCAATTACAAAAATAGATAAGTAATGTCTGATTATTAAGGATGTTTAAACATTCT
Source organism: Tenodera sinensis (assembly GCA_030765045.1). NCBI lineage: Eukaryota > Metazoa > Arthropoda > Insecta > Mantodea > Mantidae > Tenodera > Tenodera sinensis. The sequence continues at coordinate 18,100,059 of CM060961.1, forward strand.
TGGAAGTTGACCATTCTCTCATTAGTGAAGTGAGAGTCTGGATAGTCAAGGTTAGATTAGCATTCTTGGCAATTGACCCACCTATTTTTATCTGACCATACTGAGCATAAAGAGATGTCCCCGCGTTGGGACATATCAGAATACTGTAGTACCAATAAGAAATAAAAGTAAAATAACATAACTGTTTTGTAGTTATTTTAGCTTCCATAACACACATCTCTTGTTCTAAACTGTAATACGTTAAAATGTGTATTAAATACATTTAATAAAAGATATATAACTACCAAACAGAAATATAGCGAGGTATATATATGTATATAAAATACAAGCCACATGTCCTTTCACAAACTTCAGAAAAAATGAATGCGGGAAACATTTCCTCTTGTTATTTACTGTAAATTTAAAAAAAAATATTGCCAAATTAAAGTGATAATACAAGTCATATAGAGCAAAAAAACATGAAAATTACAACTCATTTCACGAAATTAACAAAAAAATTAATATGAAAAAAAGTGCCTCTACACATATGTCACTACTCTTTTATCATTTACTTCTCCAAATAGAGTAGAGAGGTAGAGGTGTGATTACCATATGGTATAACAGGTACTAACTGGCACAGATCTGGCCTATTACCTTGCCCCTCCACTTACTGCTAGTGAACGTGTACAATGTGGTCTGTTCATGCCAGATTTGAAGTGGCACAGATCCATAAATAGTAGTATAATAGTGTTCCAGACTTAAAACTAGTAGTTGCTTCCTTCAGCTTCTACGGATTTTTGTTATTAGGCAAGACATTAGAGTTAGACCTTCAAGAATAGTAAGCATGACTGCATGTGAAGTATACAAACAATTTAAAATGTATATTTCTTCACTTTTTTACTTTCTCTACTACATATAGTAAGTAGAGGAGGTATTGTATTCGACCCAAAAATTTGATGTCGGGATTTCACCAGAAATATATTTTGAGACCCCTGAATCCAAAAAAAAAAAAAAGCATTTTTAGGAAAAGGTCTGTGCGTGGGTGTGCATGTGAAAAGCATAGCTCAAAGACGAAAAGTTGGTTAAAAGCCAAAGTTGGTATTCGAGTTTAATTTATTTATTTTTTGCCCACAGACATTATACAATGTATATCTTTCAAGGATACAATACAAAGGTCTTGAAGAAAATTCCTCCACCCTAAACTACCCTTTACATGGAAAATTTTTCAAAAATGTTGATTTATCAGAAATGGCTCCTAACAATTTTGATTAAAATACCATATATTTAAGATATTTTTGTGACAAATGAAATGCATATTTTGAATTTTCTGGCTATAGCTCATGTGCTCCTGTTTAATGTTCATGACTTGTGCATAACTGGTAAACTGTGAGAGAGGGACCAAATCTTACTACCAGATCTTGTTAAAACAGAATTTATTTTGTATTCATTTTCTTTGTGGAGTGAACCATTTCTGAGATATTGCTTGTTATTACTTTCAAGTTTCAAGCTCTTGTACTTTTCTTTAATTGGAATCTCTCTCTCCTTTTTTTTGTAAGGTAGTGCCATGGCATGGAGGCACTGTCCCTTGATCCACTTATGAATGACATTATTGTAAAGACAACTCCCTCGCCTAAATTATTTATCTAATTCACATCCTATGGCTGTGGGATCTAGATTCTCCATTTTTGTAACAGTTTTTGTTTATAGTTCATATTATGAGGCATTTTAAGTTTTCAATATTTGTCATTTATGAAAGTGCCAGTGCTAGTCATTTCTCTAGAAGTCATGGAAAGCGTAGGAATTTCAAGAACAATGTATAGCAGCTCATAAAATACAGGATGCTTCACTTAAAACGTAATGGGAGCACAGCATTTTGCCTGTGCGTGATTGGGTATGTCACAGCTGGCTTTGTTCCTATATAAACTCCACATGTAGAGCATGTAACATTCTTACGCATAGAAGATGCTGGAAATGTCATTCACCCTCAGCTAAACAAGCATTGTATGGGAGAACACTTTCTGATTCACACAATTAAGTTGGGCCATTGTAATGTTTCCAATTTCATTTGTAATATTTTGTTTTAGTTCTTCCAATGTATGAGGATTTGTCTCAAACTTTGTTTTTCAGGTTACCCCACAAATAAAAATCACATTGTAATTATTATTTATTTATGCCAACAAACTTACTGTTGGTGTTTTTAAACACACAAGCCGTGTGTGGGCAAAGTTTAAGAGGTAGAACTGGAACTTAAAAATTCAATGCCACAACTGGGATTTGAACCACAGACCTTCCATGTGAAGGTTATTTAATCCTGGGATATAAAGTACTTGCAATAGTAAGTCACCATTGGGGTAATTGTCTCTGATGTGAGACTGCCTTTGTGGTTTACCAGGAGAAATACGAACTGGCTTGAGAATTTAATGCCATTCTGGCAGTTTGTCACAATAGCTCAGTGGTTAGAGCGTCCGCCCGGCAAGCGGAAGGTCTGTGGTTCAAATCCCAGTTGTGGCATTGAATTTTTAAGTTCCAGTTCTACCTCTTAAAAATCACATTGTTATATCAGGGGAGTGAGAGGACCCTACACCAGCACTGATCACTTTATCTTCAAACACTTCCCTAATTTTATTCATGGACTCCTCTGCTGTATGGGCAGTAGCAGAATCTTGTTGAAACCATCCATATGATTTCTCTTCTTCTGTGAGTTCATGATAAAATGGGTCAAAATGTCATTTTGGTACTTCTCTGCATTTACAGTCTGCTCGTAGAATATTGGGCAGATTATGCGTCTAGCACTAACAGCACACCAAACTCCAACTCTCTGATCATAATGAGGGATTTCTTGAATGCAATGTGGATTTTCAGAGGCCCAGTACCAACTAGCCATGCACACAATGGGAGGCAGTAACGGGGGAATCCAGCAAGGTCTCTGAAGAGGCGAAACATTGCTCCATTAGGTTTTAAATGAAGAATATTGGATATACTGTGTGTCATATAATATTTGTGTCTGCAATTAACTGTGTAATGAAACCATTTCTGCAAAATTGTAACAGTGGATAGAAATAGTCTTGTGTACTCTTAAGTTAATTATAACATTGGTGTCTGCAGAGTCGTTGAGGCTACAAGATGACCTTCTGGATCTAATTGCTGGAATGCAGAGCAAGAGGATGGATGAACAACGTGTAGCACTGCCCCATTTGCCGGGACTTCATCCACCAGCGTCTCAGTCACAAGTATTGCAGAGATTGTCAGCAGCAGGACTTGGTAGTGACGGCGGCAATGCTCCAGACGATAACTTCTTAGAAATGTTAATGAGATGTCAGGTACTAAATACATCACTTTTCATTGTATAAGCAGATGTATCTAATGTGTTTCATTGCGTAATCATCACCATTGCATGATGGTCACACCGTGTTTCATAGACAAGCAATCCGAACTTAAGCATTTCCTCACATAATCTCCACATTAATATCCCAAGTGCTCATTGTCAAAAAATACGCAGTCGGTTCCATCAGTTTGCTGAGTGCCAGCTAGCCCCTCAGTGAATCTGATTGGTTCAAGTAACTAAAGTGCAGGAATTAGACCAGCCTGACTAAGCGACAAGGGATGTGAACCATTTGGTTTGGACTTCTACTTTTGTTAGGGTATACTATAATCTACAGTAAAACATGTTTCACACTTATGCTTTTTTTTAAGGCAGTCCCGGCAAAATCCTTTAATGTATTCAATGGTTGGAGAATTCATTGTCATCCTGGCAGGTTGTCACAGTAGCTTAATGGTTAGAGCACCCACCTGGTAAGTGGACGGTCTGTGATTCAAATCCCAGCTGTGGCATTGTTCCACTTCTACCTCTCAAACATTGTCCAAACACAGCTTGTGTGTTTAAAAAACACCAACAGTAAGTTTGTTGGTATAAATAAATAATAATTACCATATGAAGGTTATTTAATCCCGGGACATAAAATAATTCATTGAGGTAATTGCCTCTGATGTGAGACTGCCTTTGTGGTTTACCGGGAGAAATATGTATTGACTGGAGAATTCAATGTCATTCTGGCAGGTTGTCATAGTAGCTTAATGGTTAGAGCACCCATCTGATAAGTGGAGGGTTTGTGGTTCAAATCCCAGCTGTGGCATTGAATTTTTCAGTTCCAATTCTACCTCTTTAAGTTTTACTGTATTTGCTGTTACAGTAAAGTATTCCTCCGTGTTCCGCTGTGAGCTCCACCACAAATATGCTATTGGTTAACATAATACCTGCACATGCGCACATAAACATGAAATTTCACCTTCAGATAACTTGAATTTAATTGCTATCTACGTTAATCATTGAGGGCCATTGTTTTTGTAGTAACTATGTAACACACGTAATGATTTCAAAGCCTATCTCCTTAACAGAGCACAACCTAGATCTTTTAAAGTTAGACAAATCATTGTCACTATTCACTGCATGTTACAATTTGTTTGTATTGGAGTGCTATATAGCAGTAAAAGTAACCGCTTTTTAGAGAACACTATGTTTTTATGGTTTGGTGGTCATATCGTTCTCTCGCAACCCCCAGAATGTCTGAAGACACCTGTCTAGGAGGATTATCAGGATAAATTCACCCAACCATATCTGATTACCAATTAGAGGGTGCATTACATGTCGTGATTTGTTAGCATATTAGGGGTTAAGAGGTTACAGAAAAATTAGAGAAGTGGAAAGATTGGAAAAATACAGACTTCCTAGCCCCCGGGTACTCTAATAACATCAGGGTCAGAAGAGAACAAGAGATGGCCAAGGTAGGTCAGATAGAAAAGATTACAGCGAGGAGAAAAAAGTAATGTTCTGCTCAGCTTGGGTACCTTCTGGTCGCCATCCACATATCCCCTAGACGTGGGCCCCTGAGGTTTGTAATGATTGGCAAAACATTTGAACAGAATTGGGATATATTCTTCAGCACCCTGTCCTCATGATCTGCAAGAGGAAATGGACCAAGGCCACCTTCAAATATGCCCAGCCACTTCTAGTGCCCCATCCATCAGTGAAAAATATTGGTGAGCAAGAGGATTAATGACTTCATTGTCAGAAATCCAGTGCAAGCCAACAACAATTTGTTTGTGGTAGGGGATTTTTTTTTTTTAAAGATCATGCACTTTATGCCACACAGTTGTCATCACAAAATCATCACATTGCCCTAACACTGGTTGCTCATGCTTCTGTTTCTTCACTGGCATTGTCACTGTGCTCCAAGAAGCTTGATTTTTTCACGCTATAAACCACACATTGACCAGTGAATTCTGATGTTAGCTTTTACCAGATCGTTTATAGCCATGGTAAGATATTTCTCTAAAAACTTATTAAATACATTCAGTATAATAGCCTTTTCACCACTCATTAAAGGTTTCCTTGCCTATGTTTATCAAAACCACTTGCACCCAATCTTTCCTCCATTTTGCATGCTAAGATGGCACTGAGGTACAAGGGTGATTCAAATATAAACAGTAATTTTGTTAAAAATATTTATTGATTAAATATATACACAAGTGACTACATCAGCATTTCTCTATATAGCTTCCTTCACACTGTACACATTTTTGCCAACGTTTCGGAAGCTTGAACATTCCTTCTTCAAAAAAAGTTTGAGGGTGCGTCGCCAACCAATTGTGCACATGCTCCTCGACGTCGTCATTGCTTTCGAAATGTTTCCCTCCAAGTGATTCTTTCATAGGTGCAAACAAAAAATAGTCTGGGGGCATAAGTCTGGACTATAGGGACGTGCTCAAGGGTTTCCCAGTGCATGTCCGCCATTGTGTCCATCGTCAAATTCGCGGTGTGAGGCGTAGTGTTGTCTTGGAGACGGATGACATCACAACGTCTTTTGCTTCAGTAGGCAGCTTTTACAGACCTTAACAATTGGCAATAGGGGGACAGTTGGCAATAGACAAGCATTGCTCCAACACGAGAAAATGTTACGACTGCCAAACTCTAAATGGACAGAAGAGAACCTCCCCCCTTCAATCCTTAAAACTCATAGTAGTTTCCTAGAAAAGGTAACACAGTTTAAATCCAAATTGAACATTCCTAACACCAGAGAAAATCTACTTATTAGAGAAAATCCATTGGAATTATTGCAACCTACCTTCAAGTAAATCAGACAGACCAAAAGAAATACAAAAACTTCTAGCTCTGGAAACAATCAATACTAGGTATCCCACAGAAGAATGGCTGCACATATATACTGATGGATCCTCCAAGGAAAACCTTACTGGAGCTGGAGTTACGTGTTCACATTTTTCCTTTTATCATTCTGTTGGCAGAGACACAACAAATTATGATGGAGAAATAGAGGCTATATACATTGCTCTCCGACAATTATTAAATCTTCCCTTAAATAAATTTAACAAGGCAGTAATTCTTTCGGATTCTAAAGCTGCAATTCAGGGAATATGTTCAAATACTACAAAGAAGTCAACAAAAATTAGAGAATGCTACAAAATGTTAACACAACTCCAAAAAGTTAATAAGACTGTTCATCTCCAATGGATTCCAGCACACTGTGGAGTCATGGGGAACGAAGCTGCAGACTCACTTGCAAAGAAAGGCACAACAATAAAACAAAAGTCTAAATTCAATTTCTCATATTCCTCAATAAAACGCTTGATCATTAAAAATTTTTGTCATTCATACCTACAAGAAATAGAAACAAATGCCAAAGATAAAAAATGGATTACACTACTTTCCAATCCAGATATAATCCCCCAGAGACCAAGGAAAACAGCTGTTGCAGCCTTCTGACTATTGACAAATCATGACTGCTTGGCAAGTCATCTGTACAGAATAGGTATCTCAGCCTCACCAATATGTGTCCTGTGTAACGATCCAGCAAAAATGAATGAAGAACACTTGAAGACCTGTGAAGCATTAAGATCAGAAGAAACTACAGTTCAAAAGTATTGGAAAGCACGAATGCTTCATTGCCAGATGCAAGGCACTAGAAAACAACAACAATTGACAATAGTAAGCTGCAGTCACTGTACGTCGATCATGAAGAAATTCAACCAACTTCTGATGCGATTTCTTCAACAGTGGAGCAGTGATCACCTTCAATAAGCTCTCGAACGGCACGGATGTTGTCATCTGTGAGATTTGACCTTGGGCGTCGAGCATGACTTTCATTTTCTACAAATTCTCGGCCGCCCTTAAATTGTCTGGTCCAAGTAAACTCTCGATTCTGTGACAGTGTAGTGTCCCCAAACTGTGCCCTTAAACAAGTTAAAATCTCCTGAGGTTTAACCCCTTCATTGGTTAAAAACTTGATAATAATGCATTGCGCAACAGACGAAGGAATCTCTTGCTCACTCATGGCTGTACTGATGCCAGAACCTAGCGAAGCAGCTAACAAAGCTAGTTCCCCCTCCCTAACACACCAACCTTCAACCCCCCCACTCCACTGCCCCGCTCTGAACTGCTTCCTCCGTGATATGCAACAATTACCGTTTATATTTGAATTACCCTCGTAACAGGCAAATACTATGCCTGACCACATGGTATTCAGAATAAGAGTACTCAATTTTCTGTGATTAGCAGTAAGGTATAAGGTATATAATTGCAGTATATTAAATTATAATATTATATTTTATTTTATAACAATTTGAACAGCTTATTGAAAGCAGGCAAAACAAGAAGCTTAATATATTATGGAACTATGTTGTGTAGGAATACCGGAGTATTAAAATGCACCAGCAATGAGATTCATTTCTGCCATGTGAATCCACTTACTTTTACTTTATTTTTACAGTAAATAGGTTATAGTTGCTGAAAGCTAACACAACCAGTCTTAAATATTTTATTCTTCCTGTAACGGTTGCATTGTGTATTTTTACTTTATGAAGAAAGCATAAAAAATGTGACGATTATGCGATGAATGTATGTGTGCCCAAGAGCGAGAAAGTTAAAATTTGACCCAGTGTTATTTCCTATTCCCAGGACCAGGAAAATTCCCATTAATTGTAAATGTTGATTATAATATATGTATTTTAACTTATTCATTCTCATTCTGGTTTCCTACTTGGTTCTTGTACGCTTTCAAAGAGAGCATTTTTTGAACAGCAGAGGATGTTTACTTTTCTTGCAGGGTTCTCGCTTAGAGGATCAGCGCAGTTCTTTACCAGGAGAAACAGATTCAGAAACAGACCCACGACCTCCAAATAGAGGACCTACGGTTCCAGACGAGGATTTCTTCTCTCTTATCATGCGATTACAGTCAGGCCGAATGGAAGATCAAAGAGCTACAGTTCCCGCACAACCACCTCTGGCTGAGAACAGGCTCAACAGTTCAACTGCAAGTAAAACTGCCAGTAGGAAAGACAAGAAGAAATGATTAACGTTTTCTGCACCCAGTTCCATTGACTATTAAATGGAGGCCTGGGCTGCAGTAGATCAAGATGAACTTTATTAAAGCAAGTAAAAGCTTTACTTGGAATAACTCTGCGCGAGATTAAAGATGAGAGATACATATAAATAAACGATACAGTAATTTACTAAGCATTAATGACATATATATATACAGTGTAATATGCATCCACTAGTTAAAAGATAAAGCAAGAGATATTTTAAGAAACAAAAAGTGATTAACAATAGGAGGCTTGGTTCTCAGAATGTAAATGGTTGTAGAGACAAACTGACGTACAATAATGAAATTACTGACTTTTCAATGCATTCTTTCTTAGGCTAAGTGTTTGCAAATATGCATTTGACGATTTTGAGCATTATATGCTGTTACAGCATCTTCCCTGCATTTTTCTATATGTTTCCAGAAATGCCAACAATGTCACTCATGTGTATGTTACAGAATGTGTCAGATATAGTTTTGTTAATAATCTTTATCAAAACACAAAATTATTAATGTTCCTGTTATGGAATTCAGAGATTTTTAGCAAATATATCTGTGCATTTTATACAGACTTTTAGTTGCAAATTCTCATAGCAGCTGTTGTAGGTATTAGAAACAAATGTCATAGAGCTGTATCTGTAAAATTTTGGATATACGTTATACAACTTTTAACAGTTAACACATAGATTTTTCTATTCCATATTGCATTTAAAATATGTGTGCCAAATAGCACCTAGAATAATCCTCCTTTTTAGCATGTATTGTTACTGACAAACGTGTTGTTTCATGTGAATTGTTGTTTGTCTTATGTAAATAGAGGGAAACAGTTAAAACTGTTAAAAGAAGTAAAACAGGTAATCCAGAAATATTCGTATGCTTTTTAAACTCATTACTGTGTAGCCATTGAAGATTTTAAACACTATTGTAGGAAGCAATGGTAATGTATGTTTTGTGGCTGTTGTGTTCATGGAAATCATTGCTTCCTTGATAATATGAATGTAATACTACTAAAGTGTCTCAATTGTTGGAATTTGGAGAGAAAGTCTCATGCCTTTTTATCTAGTTACAAGTTGGGATTTTCATATGAAGTGATGGCCATTCTTTGAGAAAAGAGAAATATTTTTAGAATATAAAATTATCATAAATACCACTCTAAAACTGCTGCAGAATTATTATTTAGGATTTCAAAGAAGTTTACATACACTTAACAATTAATTCCTTGTAAGATTGTAACTTATATAAACCTGGGAATTTGAACAGAGTCGACTATGCCCCTATATTTTGCTCACTACATTTACTGCAGGAATGTTTTCATAATGTCTCATCAATTCGAGGAGTTCAGGAATTTTAATGTCATGTCAGCACATTAGCCATGGTAGCTCAGTGGTTAGAACAGCTGGATGGAGACCGGAAGACCCGTGGTTCAAATCCTGGCTATGGCATTGAATTTTTCAGTCTCACTCTACCTCATGTGTTAATGTGCTTATGTTTTTAATATTTAATGTTTACAAAAACGTGTTCCTGCAGTAAATGTGGCATAAATGAAAGCTAAATGTGTCAGTCAACTCGGTTCTAAATTCCCAGTCATGTTGGTTTGGCTGTGTAAGATCCTTCAGAAGTTAATTATCAAACCTGTTTTGCACTGTTTGCAACAAATGAGCCGTTTAAAGCTCAAAATGTATGGAATTAAATGCCCTTAGAGAAGATAAGCTTCCTAGTTTTGTACATATTAGCATAGTCAGGGCTGCACACAAATTGTTGCATCCCTTGGTGGAGCCATTCCATTCATCATGAGGTCCCGTTGGACACAAGTCCCACCTATGTGCAATAATGGAACATACAGTTAGAGGAGTATGGCATAGTAAAGTGAAATCCACTATTCCGATATTCTACAGTATTGCCACCGTCCTGAAGTGTACCAAACACAGAGCAAAGAAGTGAATGTCCATTCACCTGCACAGTTCTGGCTGTGTGCAGCATCGTCGCCAAACATACATTTGCTACTGGTGAACCGTAATAACACTAAAATCACTAAGGCGTCATCTTGCTTTGCTTAGAATAAGTTTTGTCTGAGTTAAACATTGACTTTGGGGACTTTCAAAGCAACGTTGCTCAAGTTTATAAATCATGATGCAAAACAAATGTTAGTTGCCTCTGCTGAATACAGCACTAGTGGTTTATGCACTGGCTGATTTAGACATGGCATGAACAAGAAGGGACGTGGGAAAGTAACAAAAGCATTGTGGTTTCCAAAGATGATCTCAACTACATTCTGGAAAAACTCTGTGGTAGTAGTGTCCAAAAACGTATCTAGACTCTGTGGACCCCAGGCTCATTGAAGCAATCATTTCATGTGTTCCTTTGCTGTCTAACATGTATGTCTTGTTAAGACATCAAAAAACACCAGGTACACAAATGCAATGTCTTTAGAGCTCATGCATATTTAAAACGTTATTGTCCTTGTGAATATGGGCAAATGTTTATAAAGCCACTAATACAGATCCTTAAAAATAAAACACTAGGTAGTCCTGGCTCCTTTATTAGCAAGAGCTAAAAAACATTTTCAAAAGCTAAAGTTTAAGCAATGGGAAAAACTGGCCATAGCTTCTCCTTTTTGGATATACAATTGGGAGATCAAAAAAGTGCTAAAATTGTTAAAATCCCTACAAAAAGAAGCAGAAATTTCTATCTGGAAAAAGATTTTTATTTTAAAAAGTTTGAAAAAGTAATGTATATTGAGATAGTGTGTTCAGTGAACTAATTAAAGTCATTGCACCCCTAGATGCCTCCCAACATACTCAAGATCTGGCAGTCATCCATAGCTGACCATGAGGACAATGAATCCACAAAACATTTACTGTTATTTCAACAAGTAAGGGCCAGTTTCACCAACCGATGTTAAAAATACTCTTGACACCTTAGATTGAAAAATGTGTTGATATTTAGAAACACATTTTGCTCCAACTTGTAATAATATCAACATATTTTTCAATTTATTAATATGCTCCACTGTTTTAAGCACTTCATAATCATCAGTTTTATCTTAACACCTGAGACTCATAAATCTACAGCACAGGACCACCCGTGTTTCTTCCCTTCCAAAGAAAGCCATGCTAAGGATTTTTACACCCGAAAAAGTCTGTTTCCCTCTGCCGAGTTTGAACCTGAGACGTGACCTCGGTAACTAGAGGCTAGCATGTTACCCCTAGACCAGAGAGGACGACACAGTTGTGCTGGTGTCCAATAGCACTGGATTGTGGTGCAAGGTGTTCCCTAGTCATTATTGCATGCCTCTGTTGGTTTTGGCTTTTGCATCCAGGGTAGCAAGTAAAGCTTGTAAATCAGTTGTCTTACAGCAGCTTGTAACAATTACAATGACTCTGTAGTAATTTTTATGAATTATATATATTTCATTGAATTTTCCAGTAGTTAACAAATAAAACTATGCACAACCCCACTCCCCTTCCAAAGGAAAGAAAGTCTGTTCATTTACTTCAGATAGCTTCTTTATAAAGCCACTTTTTAATATTACATGACGTACCATGCAATTTATAATTAAAATATTGATTTTCTAATGTATTTGTTTGTGCCAATATGTTTTTGGATTAGTTCATTTTTCTCTTTGGTCATCACATCATTATAGAAATGCCAAGCTTTCAAAATTTGTGTGAATAAGCAATAAAGTGTACTCAGTAGTGCTTTTCTTCTTCCTATTCATTTATTTTGTTTAAAGCGCAAAGCATAAATGAAATAATAGGGTATTAAAATGAACAAACTAGAATCTAGAAGCATAATACATTTGGAGATGTTTTTATTTGATGCATTATTTGCATTTGCTAGATAAGAACTCCAGAAAATATCTTTAGGAATACTGTACAGGTGTATCATGGTGTTCTTTTATTGTTTGCTGACATAACATCATGTATATAGAATTGATGGGGTAAGTAGAAATGGTTGACAATAATAGGAACAAAAATAAATGCAGATGTATACTTTAAAGCTCTGCCTGAGCAAATTGTAATCATCATCATACCAAGAAGCAGTCAAAGATTATGCCAAGTTGAGTTTAAATATCAAATTTGATTAAAACTAAATGTTGACTTTTAAGTAGATATTCATTACCTAGTGTCTATTTTTCACAATGAAAATCTTCTCCCAAAATGATAATTCATGGGGTTGAAATATGGCTTTGAGCACACTGATGCTATCTTGAATGTTGTGGCCACTGTTTCAAAAGTGTAATGTTTTTACAGATTTGTCCAACTGTTTGCATTTACCTTGCATTAGTGAGGAGTTCTCTTAGTGTTATGCTTTCTTTTCCTGTACAAATTTAACATCAGTCTTCAGAATCTGCTTGATAAAGCCTGACTATTTTCCAGATGAATTTATTCTGGTGTAATTAATTTCAGCGTGTTTTTAATGGGAATCTATTAAATGGTGCTACTGTGATGTTGAATTCCATGTTGGCCCATGATGATATATGATTTGTTTAAAGGTCTTTTGTCAAACATAATTTAGATATTTGCTTGTCCTCAAAGTCCCTGTCAAACCACATGATTTTTATACTCATATTTATTTAGGGGGCATAGATAATATTGCATATTTGCCAAAACCCTTAAAATGGATTTTTGCACACTTTTAACACTATATTGCACTATTTTATTGCACAAGTATTAAGAATACATCTTTAGGAACAATAATTGAAACACATAATTTGTTTAATTTAAAAGGTGAGTTAATTAATAACCCTAAACAACACTTACATTATAATTTTCCGGAACACGTTTCAGAGGTTAACTTTCCTCCATTTTCAACCGGACAATAACAACACTGTTTTCAAACTTCTATGAAAGGAAGATAACATAATTTGTTATTTATTTGTCTAAGTGTCTTTAAACTGCGCTTAATTGAGGCAAGGTGTACAGACTTGAATCGAATTAAGTGGTGGAGATGCACTTCACCCAAGGTATCATGGGAGCGTTTCTCTTCTGCTCATCCCTTCCCTCTCCTATTGAGCTATTACCAACATTGGCACTCAAAATACAATGTGGTGCTGCAGGTAAGGAAAATGTCTAAAACGGATATGTTGGCAATACCACTTTCCTCACCTTTCCCTACCTCGCTTTTGCCCCTACTACTTGCCTTCAGTGTATACGTAGGCGTAGTGTCTGCCATCTAACTTGGTTCTAGAAAAAGATTATTTGCGTGTTTTCAGTTTCAGGAGGCTATATCATGATCTTAAAACAATAATGATTTACTGAAGTTATTTGTCAGGATACCTAATACACCATATTATCCACAATTTTATGTCTTGATCATAGCAGAGAGGTATATCAGTTACTTGATCATAGCCATTTGTCTGTGTATGCCAAATTTGATTTTCCATGTACCTAGTTGTGTATTTAAGCTGGTCTAGTGTAACGAGCTTATCGGTATACTTTATTAAGCTTTCACGCATGTAAATATTTACCAGTTTAAGCTGGGACTACAGTGAACTTAAACATGACATAACGTGATAATGTAACACATCGTATTAAATGGAGCTATTAATTTGACTTCATGTAATGCAATGTAACTGAAGCATTTGTCAATGTGAAACTTTTCCTTCCTGTTTTGTTAAGTTTGACATAATGGTAATTAGAACCAATCAGTGTGAAGCAATACAAGAACTACCATTCGATTCCTTCTTGTTAAGTGCATCCTAATTAGAACTTCAGCAGCATTTCTAATTTTACGCTACATCCCATCATTGTAATTCCAATATATTTAAATTGAACTTTACCAAGAAATGGAGTCATTCAAACCATATGTAATTTAAAGGATAGATGACAGTTTAAAAAGTGATATAGTCATGTTATATGTATACCAGAGGCACATTTAATCACAATGGAACAATCTTACAGCAGTAGAGTATGCATGTGTGTCCTTTAGCATCTCATAACTATGTATACATCTGCAGGTTTTGTTCCTATTATATTTCATTAATTTCATTTTGTGCTATCTATTATGAGATGCAGTCCATGTAGTAGATTGCGTATACAGAGCATTCCTTAGGATCTTTACACCTTTAGGTGGTATAAGGTCCTTGTGTCAGCACTCTCATTTACCAGTCACCTATTAAAACTACAGTTTAAATATTGTTTACTAACTTTAACAGCAGATGTTCAAATAGCCATTTACATGCATATCTACTTAACTCTTAAATTTAAGAAATTTAGTGATCCTAATGCTTTGGTTTATGAAGCACATTTCTTATAGATGGCAGAGAGATTTTCAAGGAGTCTCTAACCTTTCTTCTATCTCATCAAGTTTAACCTCAGTAAGCCTATACTTGGGTTTCTCTTTCCATGTTTATTATCGATTGAATCCATTGCTCTAAACATTTTCATGAGGTTTAATATAGTTATCCTACTTGGAATGGAAGCAGCAGGAAATTTTGTTGCAAAACATCACTTTTTCTGATGTAACACTCAAAAGAATACATCATTTGTTGTAATATGGTTTTTAGTAGTGCCATATTAGGCCACAACTAAGACTTGGACCAATAACAATGTAAAGTCAAACACAGCTTATAGACAACTGAGCAGTAGGGAGAAGGCAGGACCAGGGACTTAAAGCATGGACTCTAAGCAGCTCTCCCGTCAGCTCTAAAGGTTGACACACGCTGGCCTGTCACAACAGAACAACATGAAGCAGAAAATTATGTGAGGGTCAGATTTGTGTCAAACACTGTCCCAGTCAAAAGCATTTGGCTTCTGCTCCTGAGAAGGCTGTGTGACACACGACTCTCCCGTAAGTTTCTGCTGGTGTTGGGAGATCTTCATAAACGCTCCTTAGATTACATATGCATTCAGCACCCTCAACATACTGTTTATCATATACGCACATAAACAGAAGTTAGACACCTACAACAATGGATGGTGAATTATATTTACTATGCAGAATTATAAAGCATTGTATGATGCTGCAGATGTCAAATATCACAGCCTTTCCTAGGATCTTCCTGCAAGTCTGGAAAAAATGACTACTAATAAGTTCACCATACTGATCTCTTTTCTAGTTTATGCTGTAAATCCACTCTTTCTTCCCCTTTTCTTCTATCTCTTCTTCAATTGCTAAAGCACCTAATATTACAATATCCCCAATCTGAGGAGCTACAGCTTTTACTATTCTGCACATCATATTTTTGGCCAACTAAATTTTTTGGTCAGAATACTCTGAGCAGCGAGTGTTCAAGTTTCCATGGAAGACGGACAGCTGCAAATTTCTGTTCTGGTCATGGCAGGCCAATGTCTGTCAACCTTAACCCTACCCACCAGTAAATGACTGCTGACGCAGGGACTGCGCACCACCTTGTACTGTAAAGAATCTCGAGGAATGCTCTGTTGAAAACCTAATGAATGGTGCACATCTTGTATATGTAAACAGGAATTTTAAGCTTTTGAAATAAAATGAAAAATATCTGCATGCCACGTGGTTAAATAGCAGAAATTCCAAACAATCTATTCATTGTTTTGCTTGTTTTCATCGACTTGCACTTAAAAGCTACAGTGTAGAGGAAAAACAAAATACATGTGCAATAAAATATGAGTAGTGGAGGTTCATACATTGAGTTATCTGGCAACTGGGTTGATGTTGTCAGTTATACTGAAAGGTGAATATTGGATTACTACACACAAAACTCATGTTTATGTATCATTTCTTTGCTGCATTCATCTCAAGAGACCCAAAGGTTATGGGGATATTAAGGTATAATAATAAAGGCAGTGCTACTCAGTTCTCCAAGAAAACCTGTAGAATTATAACAAATTGTTTGTTACTCAGAGAATTGAAATCACATCTTGCAAACATTAAGTCTTGCCAAAGAGAATTATGGTATTCACAGTAATGTAATGTGAGTTGTACCATAAAGTTGTTAGAATTGAACAATCTAATGTTACCAGGGTGAATGACAACCCGGCATTTGAAGCAGATAATGTAGTTCCAAGACATCTGTCCAAAGATAGTGTACAACAAAAATGACTTGCTGTTAAAATTCTTCTAATGTTAATAGTTGAATCTATTTTATTAACTAAAAATCTAGAGGAAGATAGATAAACTTAATATGCTTATTTTGATTATTTTTATTGAATTATAGCATTAATGTGAATTAACTGTACAACAAAATATATAGCATATTGTATGTATATAGAAATTAAAATTTATTCTATACTACATTGATTATTTATTGAATGCCATGAAATGTGCCAACATGAAAAGTGAAAGGCTTTTTGTGGCTTATAATTGCATCAGAGTAATAAATCATATTAATCTGTACTATGAATTAAAACAGTGTGTATTTAAAAAGCACAATGCTAAACTTAACTGAATAGCCTTTTCTTTTGTTTATTCCTTTTATTGTACACACATACACACTTTTATAAGTATCCTGAAGCACATTTTAAAGCATCCATATATCGTGTCTCCACAACTAAGATAGACAAGGTTCCAGTTGCCAACAGGAATAACATTTGTGCAGTGGAAAGGGAGTGATCTGCGGCAATGACTGCTTTATTCAAAGGCTCATAATGCAGTTTGTATCACAACCATAAAGTGAGAGTAATGGCAAATAATATACTAATTACTCTATTCCACATAGGGCATTTATCTCTTGTATGCTCTTACAGCATCCACTTGTCCCGTAACAAGATTACTTAAATTCTGTGACTATTATCTCTATTAAGAAAGATCTTTCACATTATGGACCAGTATATAATGGTTGAACCTGGCGTCGGCCTGGGTGGCTCAGTTGGTTTGACGCTGGCCTACTGATCCCAAGGTCGTGGGTTGAAATCTGACCCAGACTGGTGGTTTTTAAGTGTGTTTAAAAACAGCTCCATGTCAGTAGATTTACTGGCATGTAAAAGAACTCCTGTGGGACAAAATTTCGGCACACCGGTGACACTGATGTGATCCTGGCAATTGACAGCGTTGTTAAACAACAAAGTAATTTTTAATTCTTTTTAGGTGGAGCCTGCCATATTAGAACAAATAGTGAAACAGCAGAACAGTATAAAGATACGGATATAGTTAAATATATTGTAACAAATGAGAAAAACACCAGTTGGTGTTAATCACACTTTATTGCCTTCTAGTCAGCTAGTACAGAGCTAACATTATACTTAGATCACTTTCATAAAAACTCAGAGTGACAGAACAACCATCGAATTGAATCACAATAAAGAACTCTCAGATTATGACTCACACTGAACTGCACTTGGTATGATTCACAAGTGCTGTCCACTGAACTCTTTATAAACATCTAACTCACTCCCACAGTCCACTACAACAGCATTTCACTACAGGGACAATTAGTACATCTCTGGGCATGAACGAGTCCCTTATATAGTGGAAATGAGAGGGATCTGGAAGTGGAGTGCTCAAGATTGAATAAAGAGGAATAGTCTAGACGGAAAATGGCACACAATAGCTATCGTTTCCATATGGCCCATTGTCCTACCGGAGGATGGGTTACTAAGGCTGGTAAGCACCTCCGATCCATTCCTGCCATCAGCAGAGTCCAGACCACCAACTGTCACCAGCAACACCTGGGCCGAGGACTGCCATGACAATATAAAAATCAGAAGGCTACAATAGCTGGATCATCTGATAAGAATGGAAGACACATGGTTCCCTAAAGTCATGGTTGGACAATAAGAGGAGAATTGGATGTCCAAAACGAAGATGGATCGATGACGTGGGACATGGTCTGAGAGCAATAGGTGTGAGAACATGGAGAAGGAAGGCACAGGATCAAGTCAAATGGTGGTATATGATTAGGGAGGCCAAGGTCAAACTTTAAGGACTATAGTGCCATAGGAAGAAGAAGACTATTATCTCTAGGGATCAATTAAAGATACAGAATATAAAGCACATGTACATGCTTGATAAACTTAAGAATAATGTTTAGCAAGAGATCAATTCAGTTTCTCAAAGAGAATTAATGGATAATTTCTAGTTATTTTTATTTGATTTATTTGCCATTTTGGTAATTATGATAATTACATAGGCTTCATTAGCTAAACTAATAAATCTGTATTACACTCTGTTTACATGTCACAGTTGTTTTCTGTGTCAAAAGTCTTGTATGTTGTATAGAGGATGTTTTATCAGATATTTATACAATCTACCTTTAAAGAGTTGAGCATTTATGGTAATCATTTTTGGTGGAAGTGAATTGAACAATTTTATGCCTACTACCTTGTAACACTTTGAGGTCTTCTGCAATGTGATATGGCATATTGACTTTATTACGTGTGTTATGCTAATGTAGGTGCCCCCTTACATCATAGATATCCAAATTCTCTTTTATTTGCACCAACACATCATAAATATATAAATTAACACTGTTGTAATTTCTAATTCTATAAAGGTTCACAGTGTTTGAGCGTATTTGAATTATCTATCTTTGAATCCTTAATACTTCTGTTATTTTTGGACTACTGCCCCACACTACTATTCCATATCTAAATATAGATGGAAAGAATGAAAACAATCTGATATGTTGCACTCATATGACTTTCTCTACTCTTGTGCTAACCATTCTTACAAACTCTTATTCCTATATCTTCTTTGTCTTAGTTGAAATAAACATTTGCAGAAATTATCTTATTACTTATTTCCTTGTAGGTGCAAGGGAAATATGGGAATACAGTAAGTAGACTTTGAGCGATAGTCAAATCTTTTATAGCTTTCAAATTCTGTTCTCTTTGCATGGTAAACTTATAAAAAATGAATGGCTATGTTCCATTTGATAAAGTGTAAGTTCTCCAGAACTTACACAAATAACAACAAATATCTCCAAAATGGTTCACCATACAAAAAAATGTATTTAGTCATAAACTGTGTTTTAGCAAGATCTACATTTTTTGTACAGTAAGATTTGGTCTATCTCTTACGGTTTACAGTTATGCAAAAGTCCTCCAGAATAAATAGGACTTCATGGGCTACAGCCAGAAAATTCAAGATACACATTTCATTTGTTACAAAAATACCTCAAACATTTGGCATTTTAATCAAAATCATTAGCCATTTTTAAGAAAATCAAAATTTTCCATGTAAAGGGTAGTTTTGGGTGAAGCAATTTTCTTCAAAATCTTTGTGGCACATCCTTGAAAGACATTAACCTTAAATACCAACTTTGGTTCTTAACCGACTTTTCGTTTTTGAGTTATGTTGTCCACAGATGCACAGACAGACATACACACACATGGACCTTTTTCTAAAGATGCTTTTTTTGGATTCAGGGGGCCTCAAAACATATATTTCCTGTGGAATCTCAACAGCGAATTTTTGGGTGGAATATAAAACTTCCTCTTCTTTACTATACATAGTAGAGAAAATAAAACGGCCATTTGAAGGACATCTTTTGTTACTGCTTAGAGAAATACCATATGTGATAACTTATTACTAGACATCAGATTTATATGCACTAAAAACCTCTAATCTATACAAGCATCTATGCTGTTAAAATCTTTAAAATATGCTAATATGCACTACACATATGTAAATAAATGATTTTATACATCTACTCACATTGAATCTTCTTCCATCATCCTGGAGGCCATAATTTGATTTGCAATATACGATCATTTTTTCCAAATGTTCAGGAGTAAATTTATAACATTTATCAGATATATGAGTTTGTATATACAGAAGGACCTCTCAACATCCACAGATGTGGTTGGACAATATTTATAAGCGCTAACAAGCTCTAGAAGAATTTCCCCTGGGAGTTCCACACTGTCACCTTGGATGCATTTAATAACAGATTGTAAAATAATAAAATCAGGATTTCTTTGTATTATACTGCACAGTTTTGCACTCAGTATTTCTCCATATTTTGGAGGGACACATTGAAGTTTGCTCTTCACTTCCTCAAAGATTGATATGGACACATGAAGGGACAAATCACGTGTTTCTAGTTGTATTATATGAGATATAATTTTGAAATACACCTTTATAATAGCCAAATCCCTCTGCAATGTTTCATGTTTGAAAGTGTCTTGAGAATTGGAATCGCCAAAGCAGCATTTGGATTTAGACTACAAACAGCTTCTTGAACTGCATTGAAATTATCAGTGTAAAAGAGAGCACCATTTATCCATGTACCCCAGCGGGTAAGAATTGGTTCCAGTTTTTCCCTATAAGGATCTGCTTGGCTAGGGGCTTTTACAAAGATCTTCATGGTAGAAATTAAGGCATTTAGTTCAGTGCAGTGCAGTGCTAGTGCTG
The DNA here is from genome assembly GCA_030765045.1 of Tenodera sinensis. Classification (NCBI taxonomy): domain Eukaryota; kingdom Metazoa; phylum Arthropoda; class Insecta; order Mantodea; family Mantidae; genus Tenodera; species Tenodera sinensis. The sequence continues at coordinate 18,120,686 of CM060961.1, forward strand.
CTGCTTACCAAGCGGGGGACCTGGGTTTGATTCCCAGTACCGGCATGGGGATTTTGTCCCTCTGGGAGATCTGGTCTGGGGTGCACTCAGCCTCGTTAGGTTCCTGAGAGGCCAATAAAATTGAGGAGCCACTTGGCCCCTGGTCAAAAAGACTGCATAATTGGCCAGAAGGGACTGGGACACTGACCACATCCCACCTCCAGTACTGCACCTCACTTATGACACCTGTGGTGGGCAGAGGTTGGGGACACAGCAGTTGGGCAGAAGGCCTTGGCCCAGATGGGCTCTTGTGCCATAGGGTTATGTTTATTTCAGGAAACTGTTCCTGTACGACCTCTGCTACCCTTTGAAGCCCATGTACAATACATGTAACGTGGATTAAATGGAGATAAAATATTTTCAGAGATGAAGCAGCTCATAGCATATACGCTGCAGCATGTGAAGGTAAAATAAAAAATTTATGTTTGTTACCTTCTTCTGGCCATAATATTCTTAAAGCATTGTTCATAAAGCAAGCAATAGAGGAATTATTGTTTTCTCAAAGACCCTAGAAGCGATTAAAAATGGCTTTTCTGGCTCCACTGAGTTGACCTACTAACAAATTTGCCACATGACGTCCACAGGATTTTAGTTTCGTCTACCACATCCCATATAAGACAATCTTTCAAATTATCATGGATTTCTTTAATGTTTGTGTGGTAACAGTCTTCAAGATAGTTTTTCCTAAGAGCTTATTCATTTGGAGTATGGTTGTAATATATATATAGGAAATTCTGAAATATGGGATTGCTAAGTGAATTTCATGCTATATTTGCTGCAATTAGCAAGTGGCATGTCACTGAAAAATTTGCTTTTCAAATTTGATTGTTGTGTCAATAATGTTTGCTTCAAGGAACTTCATTTCCTTTTAGCTGCAACATGCTGATTCATAGTTGAATGTTGTCTTAATTGAAGCCTTTTCTCACACGCAATTTGTTTATTATGCACTTGACAAAAAATTAATTTTTCATCTGTAGTATAATTCAATGGTGCATAGTTCTGAACCCACTGTTTATTGAATTTATGCATTACAACATGCACATGGGACAAACACTAACTTAACTGTAGAACAAAACTCTGTCTACTAGTACTGATAGCATGCACTTTGTGCAGGAAATCCTACTGCAAACATCTAACTCATATCATGTAAAGTTGATATATGTACACAAGAGGCTCAATGTGGGTATTCCACTTGTATGGAGAACAGTATGTTATACAATTGAACCTGATATATGCATATATCAAGAGGCAGAGAGAAGATTGCTTGTAACTCAGAATTACAAATGAGATTCTGATAATGCATCACGCTTTTTTTTTTCCAAAAAAAGCAACAATGGGCCTACATGTATACAATTTTACCAACAACAAAAATATGTACGAAGAAAACATTACTTTGAATTTGGTCCACTTTAAAGAAATCAGTTTATTTGGCTTGTTTCACTTTTCTTGCATTAAGTGCACACACCTCATTTTGTTACTATACAAGCAATTCGTAAGCCTGAAGCAATTTTAGTTTGGGTTTCGTATGGATTAAGTTCCACCTCTTGTATGAATTTTACTTTTTGATCTACTGTATGACATTTCCTTTTTCTGTTCCCCATGGCAGATTAAAAGCACTTGAGAACTGAAAGATAAAACCACTTAACCAGTAAGCACTGGATACCAACAATTTTTATTTTTACTTCTTGTTTGTTGCTATGGCATTTTGTGTCGAAAGTTACCGGCTCTACCAGCACATGTCTTTGTCTTTTGTTTCTGTGGCTGAAATTACCCACTCTTTTTGTTAACAGAGATAAGGAAAACAAACTTGAGTTTTTTTTAAGATAGTGTATGCTCATAATTATGTAAAACTCCATTGTATTTCACTGAAATTTAATACATGTGTTTGCAAATTACATATAAATGTGTTACATATAAATACAGTTCTATTAACACATTTCTAAATTATATTTTGCTGGTGCCTACAAAAATGTATGTATAAATACAAATTACTTAGAACTGGGTTAGTATAAAGCAGGTTTAACTGTATAAAAATTGAAAAGTATATTATTAACTTATAAAATAGGGTCAATATTACAAAAATGTTTGATATATGCACTACAAAGCTTTACATTTGGAAAGAGGCAAACTTCAAACATACTCCAAACTTTGTTTCCATATCACATATAAAGCAGTAAGGGAGCACAGGAACCTATGGATCGGACAGAGTAAAAATCTGGAAGCAGGTGGTCAGCCAAGCATCAGGTATGATAGTGAGGAAGAGGATCACATGAAATGTAGGCGAAATTAACAAATGCAAAGGTGATTATGGAGCAATTGGTGGAATGAGTGGCAGGGGAACCTGGAGAAAACCCAGCCAGATGCCGCTTTGTCTACCACAAATACCATATACAGGTCCCTGGGATCAACCCTGGGCTGCCTAGGTACTAGGCAAATGCTCTAACTGCTCAGTCACAGTGCCATCCTGAATTCCTTAGATTAAATTGGATTAACTTAATCTTAGACATATTGTTTTTTAGATTATTCTCCCTAAAGTATTTAAAGAATGTTTCAGTGATTTGCACCATTGTGTTATGTAGTTCCTCAATCGTAGTACACTAGCAAACAGTACCTAGTTGTATCATCTACATAGGAAATAGCTTTACTTTTGCTGTTAGGAATGTCATTCACATACAGAATAAATGAAAGAGGACCCAGTACTGAACCTTTAGGAACCCATAGTTTACAGTTTCGAATTTGGATGTATTTTTTGTTGTTAAACTTCCATGTTTGTGGTATATTTGTATTGCCCGCTTTCTGCCGATAACATACGAGCTAATTAAATCTTTTTTTTTTTCAAAAAAGTGTATTAAGTCATTGTAATATAATCCTTTCAAAAATTTTGGCTAATTCCAAAGTTAATGTAATTGGCCTGTAGTTATTAATATCATGAATATCACCTTTTTAACGTACAGATGTGGCAATAGATATTTACAGACAGTCTGGAAACTACCCTCTTCATACAGATATATTGATAAATGCAGTGCTCAAGAGGACTTGCAAGAATATGTTTGCGCTGCTGTAGAATTAGTGAATTAACTTTATCCCAGCTACTAGTAATTTTATTTGGTAACTTAGTTATATTAATTATCTATTTCAGTGGTCACAGGAATGATAAAGAAAGATGGATGAGTTTTCTTACAGCAAAAATCGGATACAGGGATTTGGATGCTTGATTGGGTAGCAACATTTAGAAAACATAATATGTTAAAGGAATATGTTGTTTTTAACCTAAGGAAATTTAGGCAGTGAAAAATTTGTACAAATATTTACTGAACCTTAACCAGTTTTTGGCATGTCCTTAAACTCTATTCAAGAAACCATTGCTAAGTGGATTAATCATAGTCACCAATTGCAATGAGTTCAGAGGAATACCAGCACAGTAAGAGAATGATTAGCAGTATGTCCTCACTCCCTGAAGATGTTCTTAAATCTCAGTGGATTCCCACTCAGCAATTCAGTGGTACCAGTATCTCTTAGACATTTGCTCTAGTAATAGGAGTGTTAATAATTATGCTTGGCAGACCTGATACATTTGTTCAAGTGGATGAGAGCTTAATGGCTAAGCCGAAGAATGGTTGGTATGAATATCTCCAATATATTTGCTCTGGGTGGCTGAATGCTAAAGGTTGATGCACACTAGCCTGTCATGACCGTCTTCCCTGGGAGCTTAAACGCTTACTGCTCAGAATATTCCGACTGGAAGATTTAGTTGGCCAACAAATATGGATGTATACCACAGTAAAAGCTGCAGCAATATTAGGTATTTTAGCAATTGAAGAAGAGAAAGAAAGAATGGATTCACAGTCTAAACTGGAAAAAAGACAAGTATGATGAATTTATTAGGGGTAATCTTTTTCCAGACTTGTGAGAAGACCCTAGGCAAGTTTCTCACTGCATAACTGGTTGCAATAGTTGGCGTCTGCAGCATCACACAATTCTTTATAATTTTGCACAGTCAATATTCATAATTCACATCCACTTCCGCAGATGCCAAGCTTCTGTTTGAGTTCGTATGTGATAAGCAGTATGTTGAGGGTGCCGAGTGCTTACGTAATCAAATGAGCGTTTACGAAGACCACCCGACACCAGCGGAAACTTCCGGGAGAGCTGTGTATCAGGCATCTCTCTCGGAGCGAGCGAAAGCCAAATCCTTCCGATCGGGCCAGTGCGCGTTTGACCATTAGATAACACGAGGCCGCGCCATGGCCGAGTAATTGGACCATTCGCCTCTCACCAAAGCGGCCTGGATTTGCTATCAGGCAACCGCATGTGTTTTTTGTGGTGGACAAAGCGGCGCAGGGGCGAGTTTTCTCTGCGTTCTCCGGTTTCCCCGCCATCTCCAGATGTGCTCCATCTTCATTCCATGTATCATCAGTGTCACTGGTTGCGATGCCTAAGAAAAAATAAAGAAAAGAAAAATAGCACGAATCTTACCCTCGCGGAAATGTTCTGTTCATTCCCTTTCGGTCGTGACAGACCAGTGTGCGTCAGCCTAATCTTATTATGCTTGGCGGACCTGGTACTTTTGTTCAAGTGAACGACAGTATAATTGGCTAAGCCAAAGGATGGCATAGGGTGGCCTGTTTGACAGCACTGGGCTTTTGATATGTACTACTTGGCAAAACCATGAGGTGTATCGGAAAACATGTGAAACTACCCAGCTCTTTACGCGAGTTTATATCACAAACAGCGAGACAGTGTATGTACATCCTGTTCAGATGCAATCATATCTTCCGGACAGCAACGTCTCATATATCGGCAAGCGTGAGAGATCATTCGTTTGCATTGCATTACTGACTATACGTCAAGTTACTAATATTTCGTTGTTCTATAGTAAATAACAACAAACGACCGCAGCGCTCGACAACCAAAGTCGCTTTGCCAGGTAGTACGATTGTCACAGAGGTCTGGGAATTTTAGTTTGTGGATTCTCGCGATAGACACCTTACTGCCCATCATACCCAGACATATACTTCTGGGTACGGAAATCAGTGGCGGCTCCTGCCTTGTAGATTTGCGAGGGCGGCATATATTTTCAGAATCTTTTCATGAAGCTTCACGAAAAGTGTAGAGCTTATTTATTAGTGCTTTTGTAAGCGGGCAAGCATATAGCATTGCAGTGTTATAATATTGCATCACTTGCAGTGTAAGATTTAAATCGAAGAATCACATGTACCTACTTAAAAGTTCCAGCTGTATTTATTTATATTTATTTTCGTGATCCATAGCGTCTATGTGATAGTATACAAAACGAATTTAGTAATATGCAATGTTTGAGGCCATCTCTGTTTCTTATCGCCTTGCGGGGTCTCACAAGAGACGAGGCGTAACTTCTGACCAATGCAGAAAATAGCAGCTTTGCAATACGCGGCCAGAGGCGTGGCGATGTAACGAGAGCAAGAAAAGTTGGGGAAGAGGGAAGTGTAGATACACCTGGCCTCGTATAAAAGCCACCTTTTAATTCTCTTTAGATTTGCGTCCAAATTATTCATGCCTATTGTTGCTTGAAATGGGCAGCGTTTATTGGGTTAAACGATTCTGTGTTATAAGAACAGCTTTAATGTTATCCTTAGAACCATTAAACCATGTAAAACTTTACTGTAAATCTAATGCAATATTACATTTAAAAATATAAAAACGTTTTCATCTTTCTACAAATTCTCCCTATATTTATACCGGAAGTAAAATTCGTATCAAAATAACTAAACATGTTTGTCTATTAGGTTATATCTACTATAATACAATTTTTGTTTTCGAATGAAAGGTTTCTTCTAATATCTATCATTAAACCACCTTTCCTGGATGGCACTGAATTTGCACAGTTCCCGAGATTTGTCGAACTGTTACCAGCTTGCAATAGACCAATAATCTGGCAACGTGTAGTTCCTGATGTATACACCATGGTGAAAATCAAGCAACAGTTAAGTAATTATTTACTGAGCCGTCAGAAATAATCAATACTTCCCTTTCATGCCGACGTGCATGGGAAGCTATGAAGGCCTCGTTAAATAATCATGATACCTTGCATTTCAGTAAGTTCGCTTTCTGTACAACTAGTAGTTAGTGCTTTCACATGCAGCTCTTATTTTGATACCATGTTTTCCGGGTTTTGAGGAATATACTGTCGAAAAGAACACCTGTTCCTAAAAGTTACCAGTTGTTCATCAACTGTTATATTATCATATGGCTCATTTACATAATGTAATGTGGTTAGCCACCGCTCAAATATTATGTCCTTTACAGGGACGAATTTATCAAGACTACGATTCTGTCACCGCTGTTGAGTATCATCGAACCGAAGACAGCCTGATATTTCTGTAAAACAAACCCTTCACCTCGAAACCCAGATACACCTCGAGAACCACCCAGGAGTTGCAACCTGTCCGCCCAAGAAAACTGTAAATAGGATACAAAATGAAGTGTAAAAAGTTCAGTACGCGAGCTGGGACGCGTATTTTTGGTGTGCCCAGTGAAAATGTGTGTGCGTGCGTGCGCGCGCGCGCGCGCGAGTGCGTGTGTGTGTATGTAAATGTGTATGTATAAATAACGAAACAAAAACTTAAAAGACAGATAAACAATATCTGCAACAAAAAACTGTTCTCGGTGACCTAAAGTTGGTCACCGTATGTTTTTTTTTTTATTATTATTTAAAAAAAAAAAAAAAAAACAAGAAAACTGTAAATAATGCTAAATATAAGTCCATCCTAAACCGTCGCCTGTAAGCCGGGCCTAATGTATCGGCACCAGGCAAAAGCTTGTTAATAAAGATAACTAGAAATCTTTGTACGGTCCTCCAAGTATAAGCAGGCCAAGAAAACACTCAAATTACTCTCTATCAAAATCTATCCATTATCGAACTGGATGGCTCAGGTGGTAACGTTTATGGCAAGGATTCGGGAGGTCCCGAGTTTAAACCCCGTGGGCCGACCAATGGGACTTTTTCGTGGTTTCCCTCAGTCCCCAAGGTAAATACCGGATTGCATATTTAATACCGGAACTCAAAATTCCACCTTAATGGTGAATACTGTGCCATATATCCACAGATAATGTAAGCAGATAGACTGGATGGAACCCTAATGCCATTTGCCCCCCTCGTGATCAGCAGAAAAGAAAGCTACAGAAACAATGAGATACGTGAGCGGGCACAATGTATCTCACAAACACCTTTGCTTGATAGTCGAATCGAACGAAAACAGCGTACAGCTGGCCAATAATGAACCAGGAAGTGCTACAATGTGTTTTAGGAAGCTATAATGACTTGCATTAATTTCGCATAAACAGCTTTATCTCTTCCGGGCTTGTAGACCGTGGTCTATAAGGCATTGCCTTTTAGCTAATAGTCAAGAGGCCGGCCGTGAATGCCTAGATTTATACATTCGCACAAACAGTTGCGTCTACATGTTGAAAAAAGAGGGAGAGGTAGCTGAGATATATTGCGCCCGACGGAGGATTAAGGGCCCATCGACAGCTAGGTCATTTGGGCCCATGGGAGCGTGAATGTCTGTCTGAATTTAATGTAATAAGTAAATTCAAAGTAATGGAACCTCAAAGTTCAAAACACCGTTAAACGTGTGAATAACATTGCTGTTGAGTGACATTGTTCCAAAAGGTTAAAAGCCACCGTGTGAGCTTCCATATTACAGGCTACACATAAATAGAACATCTAGAACATTAAAAAAATTAAAAAAAAAAATAAAAAAAAATTAAAAAAAAAAATAAATAAAAAAAAATAAAAAAATTCAAGAAAAGAGAAACCTTGACAATGAGTAAAGACTAAGCGGGAAATATTATTTCCATTGTTGCACCGTTTGTTGTTCAAGGTAATGACCGCGACTTCTACTTTGTAATGTTACATTCAAAGAAGAAAGCCAGTTTTCGATGGGGTCGTATATACCCCAATGGTGTTCAGTGTAAAACCATCAATGTTATTTTAATGTGTTGAACATATAAAAAACACCATTGACTAACAAGCTGACGTGGGTTCGATTCCCCGTACCTACCGGCGTTGGAATTTTCTCCCGCTGGGAGACCTGGTCCGGGGTGCACTCAGACTCGTTAGGTCCTTGAGGGACCAACTGAGAAGCTACTTTATTGAAATGTAGTGGCCCATGGACGACAAGACCGCATAACTGGCCGGGAGGGACCAGGGCACTGACCACCCTGACCACGTCCCACCTCCAGTACTGCTTGTGCACTCCACTTATGATGCCTATGCTGCGCATAGGTGGGGGACAGGGTCGGGCGGTAAGCCTTGGCCTGGATAGGCGGTTGTGCCATGGGGTTTACATCATTGACTGAAAGGGACAAAGTCATACATTTTGAAATTTATAGTTTTAAAAACATGAACATTGTTTCAAATTTACTTTTGGGGCACTAGGAAGGTAGCTGTGGTACAAATTCAAAGATTAACACATCTTAACTCACCAATTGTTATAAAGGCGAATGAATACTCGCCGGCATGACCTTAGAATTTGAAGCAGCTTATAGTTACACGGAGCAGTAAAATCATTAACATGTACTCGTATTCGTTTCGCATGCAATTTATACTTTCTTTAGTCCCAATGCTTTAAAATAAATAACTAATAAGTGTATTGACAATAACTGTGAGAACAGAACATCAATTAGTGTAACGTGCAAATGCAAGGTTGGTGTTCTGCGAGTACTGCCAAATGAGCCTCTTTAGGATCTTCGCAATCTATTTTAATGATAAATGAAAAAAAGCATTTTTGAGAAAATTAAAATTGGATTGGCACAACCACAGCATATGAAAGTACGCACAGCCACACATATATTCTGTGGCGCAGCCGCCAGGTTGAGCTTCTAATCTTCAGCATGAGCATGTTGGCAACGTGAAACGTTTTCGCTACGTCACCTTCAACTTATTTTTCTGACATTACACCATTACACTTAGCCAATCACAGGCCAGTTTTGCCTAAACTTGCTATTAAAGCGCTCCACAGTGTGGAACAAAAGAACTAATTTGATTTTAAATTTTCAACGACAGTTGAGTAGATTAATTGTGGTTGGATTACGGTATGTAAAGATATTTGTTAGTGCCTTATTTTGTGTAAACTGGTAATGCGTCTCATTCTTCTGTGTCTTAGTGGATTATTTTGAGGATTCAGGCAAGTCTCCGCTTTTCGGTTCCAAGGAATACCTTGAACGACATGTTAACTTGGACATTTAAACTGCTGTTTTATCGCAATTGAAGAATATTGTCTAACATTTCAGGTGATCTGTTAAGTCATGTACTCTTATCTGTCTCTTGTTAAGATAGCATATTTGAAAGAAACACATTTACAAGTTTTAAAGGAGCTATAGAAATTACATTTTCATTTTGGAAACAACAGTTAAGGGTTGACATGGGCCTGTCGTTCATTTCTTACCACAGAACCATTTTTAAATAGTGGCTGACTTTATAAAGATTTTAAGAACATTTGGCAAGTTCCCTGAGTTAAATTGTAACTTAAATAATGTCACTGTTCTAATAAATGAGTTGAAAACCTTCCTGCTTTAATTACCTTTTTTATTTAGACTTCCAACCACAGAGGCTATTTCGTTTTCATCTGTAGGTGCCAGATACATGTTTGAATTTTTTTTCATGCATAAGTAGGGTTGCCAGGTTGCCATATTCTGGTCTGCTGAAGTGAGGACACTTCTGAAAGGAGAAATTTCTCTGGATCATTAATTACTATGTACCCTACAGTATTCGTTGCTTCTGATTCTTGTTTTTAATATCACAGGCAATGCTGAAATTTACATAATGTTAAAAGTTATTTTAAACACAAATTATTAGCGTCATCGCTGTCACTGTTCAGCTATAGTATGACATGTATATTTTCCACTTGACCTGATTTTTTTAAGAATGGTTTTATTTTGTAGCAAGTATTTAAAGAACCCCTTGTATGTGAAATGTTTAAAATTGAATCTAACCATTACTATAGACTTAACTTGCAAGAAATTTGTTCCCTTCTTTGATCCACTGTGACTGAATTAGGGGAAAAAGTATTTCAACATAAGCATTATGCAATGGGATTGCAAAAAAGGGTAATTGTTTACAAAATCAGTTTACAGAATTGAGCAATTTTCACTATTTCTGAGTATAATTCCACACTCCTGCTGCTCTCAGTATAGTCATCCATTTCTTTTGTGATGGCACCTGCTTCCTGTACCTGGCTGCAAATTTTTATAAGTTGCAAAACTGATCAAATGCCTTGCTATCATCAATGTCCACACCTCTTCCATTAAAAAATTTGATTCTTCTTGTGACATGTCCTCAAAATTTAGCATAATAAAGTACATGAATTCATTCAGTGGCTGAATCCACATTTTAAGGTACTCCAGGCAACCTTCATATACATTTTTCACATTGTCATGAAAAGGTTGACTTCCTCAACATGGCCATGCCCTTCTAAGCAATTAAACATATCTTTAACCTTTAGTGGAATGAAACTTTTATTCTTACACTCTTGTAAGGTACAGTTAATTAATATGAGGACATTTACAACATCAATGAGGCAGTTTTCTTCTTTTTCTGTTTCCTTTATGTGAGAATGGAACACACCAATCACAGGCTGCAGGTGGTAGAGATATACTTCACTGAATGGATCTGAAAAAAAACATTGCGTGACAAAAAGTATGACCTTAAACCTGGATATATTTGGATAATCCTCTGGACATCGGGGAACAAAGTCAGCCAGCTGGTTTTGCTCTGATAAAGCACCATTGATATTCAATTTGAATGAATTCACAGAATTGTTTTAAAGATTCCACTCAAACAGTGTAAACAACAGTAATTGTAGATTATTATTTATTTATGCCAACAAACTTACTGTTGCTGTCTGTTTTTTTACTTAATTTTTTTAAAATATAAGACACAAGCTGTGTGTGGGCAATGTGTGAGAGGTAGAATCGGAACTAAAAAATTCAATGCCACAGCTAGGATTTAACCACAGACCCTCCGCTCACTGGGTGGGCACTCTAACCACTAAGATACTGTGAGAAGCAGGTTGCAAGAACAATTCAATAACTGGCTCAGGTCTGCTGTTTAAGGTACATTCAACAAATAAATACATAAAGTATTTAGGAGTAACATTCACTCACCTCTTGATTATTTTTGATTTTGGAGAGCAATTTGTATCTGATGCACGTGTATATGAAAGTGAATGATAAAGAGGAACGAAACCAGAAGATGAACTGGAACGGAAATAATGTTAATAAGTAGGTTAAAGACAAAATGGAAGTCAATCTGGAATGGAAATAATATTAATAGGCTAACAAACCTATAAGATTTAAAACAGTTGTCAACATACAAAAGACTGAATAATGGCGGTATACCTATAACATCAGAAATAGAGGAAATGCTATTTCATCTCTTAAGCTGGCCTGTCATGGCGTAGAAATGTTCCACAAGCAGTGAGTGTGAGAAAAGTCGGTGGACTTCAAAACTCCTCCTGCCCAGGTCTGATGGACCCTTTAACCGACAGGTGTTGCCCTCCAGACATACTAGGGGTTTATGTGAGTGGATGATGTAACCATTACAAGCAAAAAATTGGTGGTCTCTTAAAAAATGGTTATATTTATGCTAACAAATCCAAATTGAATCACCAGTTTGAAGAAGGGAATAAGCACCAAAATTTGAAAAATGAGTTTCTGTTAAAAATCACATCTATGCGCCTAGAGGCATGTGTCAGGAGAAAGAAGGAAACGAAAACCAAATAACAATGAAGTTATAAGCCCGAGTAATATTCGTTAGTTTGAACAAGGGAACAACTCCCGGATTTATTTCCTTCTTCAGCCTAATCTCTCCGCCCATAGATGGCACCAAATACTAAGAGTTTGAAAGCGCAGTTTCACAGCTGTTACAATAATGAGAAGTGTATTACTGCACCATTTTTGTGAGAAACACCCATAAATGAGGCTGTTCAAAAATGTCTAGTTCCAGCGATGAACTTTGTGCAAATGTATTTGGAAACTTAAACAGAAAGGAGTTAAAACATGCATCTGTATAAAAAGGAAGTTCGGAAAAGACGTCGGCTTCTCGGCAAGGAATACGTTGGTACTACAACAGGAAAAACTCTCCCAGCTAAATCTAATTCAGAGCTACATTGTTTATGCTAAGAGAAATGTACTCGTAAGTTTTCAACAGAAGTGAAGAAGTCATTTTTAGACCGCTTCTTCCAGAGGGCCAAAAAATGAGCAAGACACGTTTCTGATGGGATTGATACCACTTATGATGTAGCCCGGAGGCACTCCAGGATTGAAACACCAAGACGCAGAGACAGCAGTTTCACGTATTTTGTACTAGTGGACAATGAGAGAGTAAAGGTATGCAAAACAGCTTTCTCATCCTTTTATGCAGTAAAAAATGAAGCCCTCTTTAGGCTAACATCACTAATTGCTGCTGGAAAATCACCTATAGATTTGCACGGGAAACATAACCGTGTAAGAGCTCTGCCCCAAGAAACAATTAACAAGATCGATGAACGTATTAGGCTATTTGCACTTAAGGAATCATATTATTGCTGTAAAACAGTCAAGCATCTGAGTGCAGATCTTAATGTTAAAATTATGCATGAACTATTCTGTGATGACAAGCATCCTGACCTTGCTAATATTGTTAAGTACGATTTCTATCGTCAATATTATAATGAAAATCATGGTTACACATTTAGAAGGCCCCAGATTGATGTTTGGTCAACTTGTGAGGAACTTTAAATGAAAATCAGGTCCCCATTCTTAAACGAAAATGCTAAACGCGCAGCAGTGGTAGAAAAAAAATGATACACTTACGCCGAGTTGAAAAGTTTTACAAGAAGCAACAGGATAAGCCGATGTAAGGAAAATGGTACAGTGGGAGTGATTGTATTTGACTTCATGCAAAACCTCCCACTTCCAAAAATGCCAGCTCAAGACATGTTCTGCTTAAGAAAACTTTGGATGTACTTATTTTGTGTGCATGACATAAAAACAAATTCCGCAGAGTTCTACATCTACCATAAAGGAGAGGCAAAGCGAGGACCAGATGAGGTTTGCAGCTTCCTGTGGACGAATATTCAGCAGATGGATCCAGTTATCACAGAGCTTCATGTGTTCAGTGACGCCTGCGGAGGCCAAAACAGGAACAACACAACATTGGTGAGATATTTACTTTCTCTGGTTTTGATGGGGCGCTTCAAGAAAATCTATCAGTATTTCCCTATGCGTGGCCACTCATTTTTACAATGTGACCGCAACTTTGGAGTAGCCAAACGGAAGATCAGAAGAAAGGACATGATTTATACTCCTGATGAGTATGAGGAAATGATTAAAACATCTAAAAGATCACGATTTTTAGTATCAAAGGTTACTTCAGATGATGTGCTTTACTTCAAAGGATGGTGGTCACAGTTTTATAAGAGAACCACAAAGTCTGTAAGCAAGTCTGTAAGTAAGTTTCAAGTTTCAAAATACAGACATTTTGAAAATTCATCATCCCCTAAAGGATATGTAATAACTTCAGAACACATGGAGAGATAGTGAAAGAAAGTTTCCTGCTTTCCAAAACAGGAATGCATCCTGAACTACCAACTTCCAAATTCTACAACAGTAAAATTCCTATTGCCAGGTTGAAAATGGATGACATCAGAAAAAATTATTGCATATATTCTTCATGACAAGAAAGTGTTTTATGAAGAAGTTTTGACATGGCCAATAGAAGAATCAGAAACACAAAATGAAGAGGGGGATTGAAGAGTACATTTTATGAAAACGTAATGCAACATATTGTATATATAATATGTTGCATTATAAATTTATGTTCTTGATAATTTCTGTTTGTAATGCTATTCAGTATATGTTCATTTAAACTAGTGTCAAAGTACTTGTATTTTCAAATATATGTAATTTTTTTATACTTATTGTTCTTGCATGATGATAAAATGTTAACAGTTTTAAGAAGGAATTAAATCCTATTATTTATAGTCCTAATTACTGAGTTAGAAGTAAATTTAAGCAATTGCTAGCATACCAACCTCTTTCCTAATGAAGAGATAAACATTTTCTTACATAAGGTAAAATTACGTTGAACTAAAAATAAGCACGCTAGGAAGTATTTTTCGATTTCCCAAAAAACATGTTTTTGGAATTATTCCCTTCTTCAAACTGGTGATTCAATTGTCCTCCATGCAACAAAGAAGAACTGACTGAAGATCTACAAGCCCATGAAATTCTACAGGTATTAAGAGGTAGAACTGGAACTTAAAAATTCAATGCCACAACTGGGATTTGAACCACAGACCTTCCGCTTGCCGGACGGACGGTCTAACCACTGAGCTATTGTGACAAACTGCCAGAATAGCATTAAATTCTCAAGCCAGTTCGTATTTCTCCTGGTAAACCACAAAGGCAGTCTCACATCAGAAACAATTACCCCAATGGTGACTTACTATTGTAAGTACTTTATATCCCAGGATTAAATAACCTTCACATGGTAATTATTATTTATTTATGCCAACAAACTTACTGTTGGTGTTTTTAAACACACAATGCCATTCTGGCAGTTTGTCACAATAGCTCAGTGGTTAGAGCGTCCGCCTGGCAAGCGGAAGGTCTGTGGTTCAAATCCCAGTTGTGGCATTGAATTTTTAAGTTCCAGTTCTACCTCTTAAACTTTGCCCACACACGGCTTGTGTGTTTAAAAACACCAACAGTAAGTTTGTTGGCATAAATAAATAATAATTACCATGTGAAGGTTATTTAATCCTGGGATATAAAGTACTTACAATAGTAAGTCACCATTGGGGTAATTGTTTCTGATGTGAGACTGCCTTTGTGGTTTACCAGGAGAAATACGAACTGGCTTGAGAATTTAATGCCATTCTGGCAGTTTGTCACAATAGCTCAGTGGTTAGAGCGTCCGCCCGGCAAGCGGAAGGTCTGTGGTTCAAATCCCAGTTGTGGCATTGAATTTTTAAGTTCCAGTTCTACCTCTTAAACTTTGCCCACACACGGCTTGTGTGTTTAAAAACACCAACAGTAAGTTTGTTGGCATAAATAAATAATTCTACAGGTATTGTTTTGAAGATTGACATACAAGCCCATTTTTACATTCTTTACTATGTATAACAAGTTCTTTGATGTTGAGATTTCACCAGAAATATGTTTTGAGGTGCCGTGAATAAAAAAAAAAGCAGTTTTAGAAAAAGATCTGTGTGTGAACAAGATAACTCGGAAACGAAAAGTCGGTTAAAAACCAAAGTTGTTATTTAAGTTTAATATCTTTCAAGGATGTGACGCAAAGATTTTGAAGAAAATTCCTCCACACTAAACATGGAAAACTTTTCGAAAATTTTGATTTTCTCAAAAATGGGTCTTAACAATTTTGATTAAAATACCATATGTTTAAGATATTTTTATGCCAAATGAAATGTATATCTTAAATTTTCTGGCTATGGCCCATGTAGTTCTATTTACTCTTGATGACTTTTGCATAAGTGGTAAACTGTAAAAGATAAATCAAATCATACTATACAAAAAATGTAGATCTTGTTGAAACACACTTTGTGGAGTGAGTCACTTCTTAGATATTCCTTGTTATTTGTGTGAGTTTTATAATAGTTATACTTTCCTCAAAGGGAAGGTCATTATTCACTTTATATCTTAGCCATTCGAGAACAGAATATCAAAGCCTTCATATAGCAACCGCTCTAAAACATTTGACTATCTCTTAAAGCCTACCACATTCCCATATTCCCTTTGCATGTATAAGGAAATAAACAATGAGATAATTTGTGCAAATGTTTATCTCAACTTATATGAAGAAGATATAGGAATAGGAGTTTGTAAGAATGGTTAGTACAAGAGTAAAGAAAGTTAAGTGCAACTCATCAGATTTTTTTAGTGTTAAAATTATGCTGGAATTTGCTCATCATTTGTTTTAGTGCTAAGTTTTCTTTTTCTGATTAGCCTGGTTGCCTTATGTAATGGGTGCTAACAATCCCTGAACATTGATCTGACACAGGAGTTTACAATAGGAATTACTTTGTACCGGGGAATTTTCCTTGTCCCTAGAGAAATACCTGTGGTGGAAGACTTGGAAACTTCTACTGGAGTTCTGTATATGATGTTAGTTAATGCTGGATTTCTGACAATGAAGTCATTAATCCTCTTGCTCTCCATTATTTTTCGCTAATGGATGGGGTGCTAGAGATGGCCGGGCATATTTGAAGGTGATCTTGGTCCATTTCCTCTTGCAGATCACATAGAGGACAGAGTGGTGAAGAATATATCCCAAGTCTGTTCAAATGTTTTGTCAGACAATCATGTCCTGTAGTCAACCTGAAGGTTGCAACTGCCGTTTTTCAAGGATACTCAGGAATTACTGTTCGAATGTTTGGTAGTTCCCATCTTTTATTTTTTTATTTTTCACAGTAATCTTTGCATTTTTTTTTTTTTTTTTTTTAAATTTAGAGTTGGCTAGATTTTTGTACACTGCTGGTACCCTTTTCTGGCAAGAAAATCAGCTTTGTCACTACCACTCAATCCACAGTGAGCTGGTATTCATTGGAAGACTAGGTGTTTTTTTTTTGTAAGTGCTATTAGATGGGTTCTGTATATTGCTAGAATGATACATTTCTACCACCACGTTTAAATACTTTGTGAAATGAAATCTTTTTGGATGATTCATTGATTGTCCTAACTTCTGCAAAATGCACCTATGAATGTTGAGGCTGAATTTACAAAATGAAATGTTCTGTTGCAGAAGCAATCTCAAGATGGTACTTAATAAAAGGGATCTGGAAAGGGCATTTTCACCAAGCAAGATGAGGAAAAAGAGAAAGTCATTGGTACAAAAACCTGATGCAGGAAGCTCTGCAAATATACGTGTTGTGGTTCGCATTCGGCCAGAGAATGCGAAGGAGCAGCAGAATGGGAGCAGG